>QTSX02004685.1:0-24308 GCA_014839935.2 Entomophthora muscae | reverse complement strand
CATAATTTTGTCAAGTCCAGGGAACAGCTCATTTACTTGGTTGTTGTTAGAAGACATAATAAATTTTTATTAAAAAATTAAAATAAAAAGAAGAGTGTATTTTTAGTTGTCTTTATTTATCAAGTATGTCTGATTTGGTGAATAATAAGATCTAAATTTTAGACACCCTAAACTAAATTGATTGATTTTATTAAATACTTTATTTTTTACTCATCTGAGTTGCCCACAAATGTGATTTGAAATTTGGACCAAGGATTTGACAACCCCACATTTTTACCATTAGGTCTGAATTTAAATTACCTTTTAAATCAAAATTAGCTTTGAAACTTTTTAGACTAATTTTACCTTGAATACTCTTGATCTACTATGCTTAAAACAGTTAGTATAATGTATATTTGAAGCTTACTGTTGCAACTGAATCAATGAGAGTTCAGTATTCAATTGGGGAAGACAACCATCTAATAGAAAAGAAAGAATAAATAGAATAAGATGTGGTTTATTGAGGAATACTTTGACTAATATACTATATGGAGAAAGCCACCAGGCCACAAGGGGTGGCATAGTGGCAGGTTTCATGTAAGGTTTGAAGCCAAGGAATAACTTGTGCAGAGATCAGCAAAATCAAATTGGAATCACTCCTAATTAGGAGAAAGTGCCTGACAAATTGATATTGTCATCTGATTGATTATTGCAGTTAGATACATTTAGGGGCAACTCATTGAGCGCCCCCTGTGCATTGTGAAATACATTGGCAGGCAAGGAGGGAAACTTGGTTGCAACAACCCTCTTGCCCCCTGTTTGTTGTCAGACACCAGGATCAGAGCCTGCAGAAGATCTGGGAAGGACTTCACAAACAACCTTTGTGTGGGGATGGTGTAGCAGGGATGCAAGCAATCATGGTGGAGCTTTTTAGTGTTTTCTTGGGCATCTTCAAGTTGATAGGTGTGGTTATCATAGACTGCAGCTATTTTGAAGGGTCTCAAGTGGTTAGGCTCCAACTTGGCGGAGTTGGGGTTGAGGGCATAGACAGGGTCATCTATGGTGTATCTTGCCTTGAGTTGCTTTGTTTCCCCCTCAATTTGCTTGTGTTTGTTGTGACCTGAGGCGCGGCACAGATACACAACAGGGAATCCTAACCTTAGGATTGAATTTGTACTAAGTCTTGGTTAGAATGGCCGGGAAGGCTATGTAATTACCTTGTGGGCCTGATTGATTAATATCTGCTAGACATGGCTAGAGAGGCGCTAAAGTACGTGAAGACACAAAGACAAAAGTGTGAATAGAACTTAAATTTTATTTGTGAATATGAAATAGAATATATAGTGGTTGGTAATATCACAAAACAGTACTAGGACAGTAGGATCACTTGCCATCAGTATGAGTGGGGCAAGTGAGTTGCACAGAATCAGGAAACTGAACAATTGAATTTCCCAATTTAGAGCCAGACTCATTTCAAAGGGCAAAAGCAAAAGAGAGAGATTTGTCCTTTGAAATGGCCCATCAAAGGCAAAATCAAAACACAATGAATGGCGGCATCTACAAAAGTGTTCAATGTCTTGGGCTTTGGCGCGCCACTGACTCAGGGAGGGAGTAGTTGATAGGGGAGGTTTCCTGGGAACTGTGGATAATAATTTACCTTGTTCTACCCCTGTCAAACTGTCAGGGGTACCAAAGGCCAGGGCACTGAGGCTGAACCTGGTGCCTTGGTTGATTCTTTGCATGTAAAATAAGTAGAGCAATGGACAAGTGTTCAGTCCACATGGTATTGGGGTGTTCCTGTGAGAGCTTGGCAATCAGTTGGACCAGAGAGCTGTTTAATTGCTCTATGCGCTCATTGGCCTGGGGATGGTAGGGCGTGATGACTACTTGTTGGAGGGCATTCTTGTCACAATAAGCCTTCATGACATGCCCTACAAGCTCAGGTCCACCATATGTGATAAGACGTTTGGGCTGCCCAAAGTGGGCCACAATTTCCTTGCCAATAAAGCAAGTGATGATGGTGGTAGTATGATTGGTGGTTGCCCACACTACTGGCCAACAGGTGAAGTAGTCAATGGCCGTAATAATGTACTTTTTGCCTAGTCTGTCTTTGAGGAGGGGTCCCACAATGTTAAGGTCCCGCTGCTCAAAGGGTTCCATGGCTTTGATAGGTAGGACAGACTTGGGAGGTGCAGATTTAGACATGCTTTTTTGCACAACACACATGTTTTGAGGAGGCCCAGTATGTCTTGGCACATACAGGGCCACTAAACCTTATGCTTCATGATTTTTAAGAGGTTGCACCCTCTGATGTGACCCAAGGTGCAGTGGTAGTGTAGTATGGTATCCCCTTGCTGTGTGGTGGGAATTGTCATGCCCTCCCCCAAAGGTCAGGCTCTTTAAATTATTATGTTTATTGTTTTTGCTTGATTATTTCCTACTTTAAATTTAAATGTTTGGAATTTGAATTAAGAGTTAATATTTAAGTATTTTTAATCTAATTACCTTGTTTTTACCTCAATTTGTATTTAAGTCATTGTTATTGTTGTTTGCTCAGCCTTTCCTGCTATTAACTAGCTTTATATATTTCTACTTTTAAGTTAGAAAATTCTTCAGTTTATCTATTACCTTTTGAAACTCACGTTATGTAGTCAATGGCTCTTCCCCAGCTTATGTTACCAATCTTCAGCTGCTCTGTGCTTCAGTTTCTGCTTCTCCTTCAGGTTCACTCCTGTCTTTTCCTCCATTTACTCCTTCTCTTGGCTGTTGTTTCCCATATGCCATTATTTTAAACTAAATGGAAATTAATTATAAATAAAGAGCTTGTGAAGAGTAGGCTTTAAGCCAAAATTCTAAGTGATTTCTACCCTTCAAACCATTATCAATTTTCAACTTGAGATCTTAATTTTTAAAAATATATACATTTTTATTAATTCATTTTAAGTTTTTCTTTTCTATTCTATTCTATTCTATTCTTGAATAAATGGAAGTTATAAAACAGCAAGCCTTAGGCTTGTTGTATCCATTATTTTCTCTTAAAGAATCTTTTAATAGTTCTATGTACCAGTTTGCTGATGAAGAGTATCCCAATATCAACATTCCCTTAGTTACTAATTGTTCATTATTAAACCTTGTTTTATCTTCTTTGTTTAGGGTTCTTAAACTCTATCACTCCTTTTGTAACCCAGTATAAGTTCTTAGCAGGATTATTAAAATCATATTACAGACAGTTCCTACCTTTTTATACCTTCTGAATCTAAATCCTAATGCTCTACACACTTTATTTTATAATCCTGCACCCTTATGGGCAGACCTTACAGGAATATAAGGTGTCTTCTCACCAGTTTCTACCTGGTGACAGATGTTACTAGTGTCAGTGGTGAACTGTCTTTTGCTATCCTTCATCTTGGAAATAGTCACAGAGTTAAGGCCTTTGTAATGAGTGGCCTCAGGATATAGATAGAGCATGGGGCAACCACCAAAATTAACTCATTCTGCAAGTCAACTTGCTATATGTCCACAATCAAGAATTAAAAATACTTTAATGTTGACAGCATTGAAAAGTCAGAATTAAGTTTTTAATCATGCATATTACTAAATGTTGAAACTTTTTTAATAAGCAGAAACCTGTTTCCTAAACATTTTACTTAATAAAAATTAAGCTCCAAAATACTTTTTAGGGTAATTTAACTACATAGATTCAAAAAAGTCCATTAAAAATTATACATGACAAATAAAAAAGTTAATAAAAATACACTTCAAAAATAATTCACTATGAAATTAGCTATCTTTACTACAAAATAATTTTCCACTTATAAAGATAAAAAACCAATATATAAAAAGGTAATTCATAAAAATTTACATATTATAGAAAAATATAAATAGTTAGAAAGAGTAATAATAATTTTTCTATATTGAAAATTACAAAAAATATTAATTTACTAATAAAAATATCAATATAGGCCATATAATACAGCCTAAGGCATCAAGCTATCAAAAGAATGTCAAAACTGCAGGCTTGACCTGCCAGCAAGGTTCCAAGTAAGTGGGTTTGTGACCCGCAATCCAATTATCTGGTCACCTAAAGCCAGACTAGGAAGTCAACTTGAATTACCAAATCCAACAACATGAACAGATGATGATCCTTCATGGTGGATACCTTGATTTGGCGCTTGACTCATTATAAGGATCAAACCACTCCCTTCTTCCATCCAGCCGTGTGATCACCAATCTTGTTCCTACTATCCTTGATTCACATGAACTATATAATCACTATCTCTCAATAAAGATTATTATCTAGTTTCTAAATATTTTTCCCTGTGTAACTCTGCTAAAACAGCACAGTTACAACAAGAAAATTAACCAATTTTATAAAAAAAGTATCATAAATTATTTATGAGTTTTTTGGAAAAACTATTCATTTAAAATTATTATACTGAACATATAAGAACTATATATAAATACTAGGCAATACTCAATAAATTTAATTAAAAGCTAGACTGTGATCACCTTGTTGCCATTAAGAACTGTGGCAATATTCTTGATTTATTACCCAATCTCTGAAAGCTTATATTTGACCTTGACAAATCCTTGATCTTCTCTTGATATTGTTTCTCTTTGATGGTTCTCTTCTTCTTTGATGGGTGGTTCCCAATATCTCTGATGGATGCAGCAGTCTTCCTCTGTTGGACTTTGAGGTGTTTGTAGAAGGTGTTGTATCTGGGATTGATTACAAAGGAGGACTTGATATGCTTATGCCAGCCCTCCAAAGATTAAGTAGTTTTTATCTCATCCTTAAGAACTTCCTGGTAACAGTTTCAGTTGGCTTTGGCTCAGGGCTTGCTCTGGCGCTTAGTGACCTTATGTCCAATCCACTGTGGTTTGTAATATTCAATGAAAGGATAGAATGCATCCTCATGTTTCTTAGCATATGTATCCTGTCATAGGAGGTCAAAGGCTTGTTCAGTATGCTCTGGCTTTACAAAAGCTAGTGCTACAAACTGCTGAATTAAGAACTTGTACTTTCCTGATGTATTTAGATGGTTGAGCTTACTAAGCTCAGGTAGACCTTTAAATTGCCTGTTAACATCCTGTTGATAATAGAAAAACCACCCCTGGACCTCTCAATCAAAGTTATTTACAAAAGCTCTATACTGGACAGTTTCATAGTCCCATGATTATAGTTGAGGGGCCAAGTGCTTTATCATGAGCTTCTTTTTCTGCAGCAAGGGTGGCTTCATCCTTTTCATCATCATCTGGATTGGCTCTAGTGTTATGACCAGGGGGACTCTTTTTATTACTGGGTAGGGCTTTGATGCCCTCCTGAAGGATTTTAAAGGCACTTACGTGCAGAATCTTACCTGCTGCCCCAGGAAGCAGAGAAGTAGGCAAATGGGAGCACCTTGCCTTCAATGAGGGAATGTACAGCCCATAGTTGGTAAAAAAGGAGGGCATACTGCAAAGGGTACCATCACATAACTTGGATTATCTGGATATAAACTTGCTCCAGGTTCTGTTGTGTAGCATAGCATATAATTCTTGCCTCTGCTGTGAGACCATCATCAACAAAGAAGAAAGGAATACCTCATCACCATTGAACATCTTTAACTCCTCTGTCAAGACTAACTCTCCTTGAACCATGGCAGATTTCTTATGGGGACTAGATCATGGCGTTTGTCACATATGCACTTTACTAACTAGGTGCGGTCAGGGATGAGCTTCAGGTTCTCATTACTTAGGTGTGTGGTTGCCTTAACTGCCAGATCAGAAGCCTTGACGTCTTTGGAGACTGGGACCATTTGGTAGAGGTACCACTTTAGAAGCTTTTCAATAAGATTGATTGGAGCATTGCATGTTTGCTCTCTTTTTCACTAGTGACTTTATCCCATCCTTCTGTGTTGATCCTGGCAGCGCAGCTTCTATCTTCACACACATAATGTTTGCTTCTTCCTGCTCTCTTCTGATTGTTGCAATTGAAAACATAGCCATCACAGACTAAACTTACACCTCCTTTGACAGACATTAGAGGGGAAACCCAAGGGAACTTCTTCAGAAGCTTAAACTCTTCTTTGACGTTAAATATATTGTGAACCTTTAGGGGATCCCATGGGCCAATTGGTGCTTGATGATAGTCAGACAGGTAATCATCAGTGCGGTGATCTGCATGTGTGTTGCTTTGCAGGCGAGGATTGATTTGGCTTCAAATAAAGACTATATGCTGAAGGAGTGACAATGTGTGGTTAGCTGGTGACGCTGTAAGCTAGTAGGTAACATATGGCTACTAGGGATAAGTAGGGTAAGTAAGGCCTGGCTGGTAGGTAACATAGGACTACCAGAGGCAGATGTTGCCTCCACCCAGCAGAAGGAACTGGCTGCTTTGGGCTATAGTGCTTCACCTTGCAGGGAACTGTGGCTGTGGAAGGGTGAAGACTGAGATAGCAAGCAAGGAACTTTGTCTGTCTGGAGGGAGTAGGTTTTGGACCCCTGGCAAGTAACGCAGGCTGCCAGGGAGGGAAGAGCTCTGAGGGCTCTATGTACCCTAATATGCTTACAGGTGGTCTGTGAGCAAGCATCCTACCTAACAGACTGGTAGGGTGTCCTTGTTTATGCCCCTATGGGAGCTTTGGGGTAGAACCCAAAGTGAGCGTTGGAAGGTATAGATTTGCTCAGAGGTGTCACCAAGGCGGTTTGCTTGTGGAAAGCAAGCTGCAGAGCTTGGTGTGATCAGGCCTCTGGGAAGTAGAGCTGATTACTCTGCGACTGAAAGCTCAGACTTAATCACCTGGGTGAGTAAAGACAATGCATAGACATTGATCTATGGTTGAATGGCCTAAGTGGATTGCCACTTGCAAGGGCCCAGTCAAACGCCAGTTCAATGTAGACTCATGCCTGGGTCTACAAAGTTCTGGTAATGGGGACTGAGATAAAGAACTGAGGTGGCTCACAGAATTAACAGAGAAGACTAGCAAGAGGGACTGTTTGATCACAGTGAAGGCCAGTTGATGAACTATTAATTCATATTGAATGGAATGGACCAATATGGTTTAGTGTGTTAGAAGGAACAAAGGAGGTTCCTAGTGAGGATTTGTTAAGGAACTGGTTGATAATAAGCTGAAGGATCAGAAGATTATGATGCAGGACTGGCTGATCATAATGCAGGATGGCCAAAGGACCAGAATTTTGTGTTTAAGGACTTGAAGAGCTGAGAGGATGTGAGTGCAGGACCAGGAGAGAACCTGAAGGAACTAGCCAGACTGGATACAGAGGCTGGAAGAACTGTTTTAATGTCTTTTGAGAGAAAAACGGATAGAAAGAAGCAGTTAAAATAATAATTAAATACTGCCTGATTATTATTAAAAAAGAAAGTAATATCATATAATGAAAAAGAAAGAAGAGGAAAAATAACATACAGTTTGTTAGAACTGTGAATTTATTTAAAGAAGAGAATTGAGTCAGAAAGAAGCTAGAAAGATGCCGGAAATGGAACAGAGAAACTGTGAGGGCAAAAGAGCAAATTTTGCCAAGAACAACTAGGAGAGGCAAGAGGGCAAGCAGCAAGAGAGTTCAAAGTTGCAAAACGTTGAGAAAAACACAGAGAAACACAGAGAAACAGTGTAAAACCAAGGGGTCAAAATTTGCCTAAGTAAACCATTTGTGGAAGCGCTCAAGATTTGCCAGGGAAACGTGATGGGACTCACGGCAAAACTGTTCAAAACGTGGAGCAGTTGTTTACCCAGAGCAAGACAGTCATGGGTTTGAACCAGGGTCAAGAGCAAGTCATCCGGGGAAACCTTTTTGGCAAAACTGTTGAATCAAGGCGTTTGATTGGCTGTGAGCCAGAGTCTATTTGATCAGTGTTTTAAGGGCTTTAACTTAAGAGTTAAAGCCTAAAAAATGAGGAGCAGAAGCAGAAAATTCAGGGCTTTTATTGGCTGAAGTAAGCTTCAAAAGTTTAATATATTTTAGAAGGAGAAAACCTGGATAGTTTAAGCTTTGAAAGTCCAGAGTTCTAAGAGAGGTTTTTGGTCTGAAACAAGGGGCTATAAAAGGGAGAGCTATCTGAGACTCTTCAGGGACTGAATAAAGTGGATTACAAAGGCCACAAAAGCTACAAAAGAAGCCAAAGATCAAGAGTAGGAAGCCAGAGCTGGAACAGACTGCAGGAGCCCAAGACCAAGGTGCAGGAGCACAAGACCTAAGTGCAGGAGCCCAATACAAAGGTGCAGGAGCCAAAGACCAAGTACAAGGAGTCCAAGAGATTGTTAAATGACTTCAAGTACTGGCACAAACCCTCATTATTCCCTATCCCAAGGCCATATATCATAAGGTTTCTAAGGGGATCTTCCTTCTGACTGTGAATAAAGCGCCTATTATGACCCCTATCTAAATTTCCTGCGTTAAGAAAGGATATAAGTCCTATGAGTCAATTACCCCACATTTTCTATCCTAGCCCAGGGGACAAGGAATCCTATTGCCTAGGGTGCAGAAAGTTTGCCTCTAGTAAGTCTGCCCAGGAGGAGTGGGAGAAGGTGACTAGGCATCTGGAAATGACAAATAGAGGAAGAGAGTTTATTGGGGGAGAGTTTGCTAGACTATTACAGGATTGGTATTAGTCCTACAGAAGGGCTGTTGCCTGCTGAAGTACAAGTGTATGGTGGAGAAGCTTGCCTGGTGATTGGGAAGGTACTGGAAGAGTTTGCTCTTATGCAGGCTAAGTATAAGCTCCTAACCAACCATTCACCACTGTTGGAGAATGACAACTCCTCCAGGCCAGTCTCTGGCTATGACCCAGGACACACTTTGGGGACTGGTGACCAGGAACCTCACAATCAGGATCTTCTTTATTGATACTTGATGAGGAGGATGGGGGTGCAGATTCCTTGGGCGGTGGAGGGAAATTATCTGGAGTTGGATTCTTGCGCTTCTTGGATTGGGATGAGCTTGATTCATCTTGGTTTGGCTGGGGTTCTGGCTCTTGGGTATCTTCTTTCTTCCTTGCTTTTTAGTGGAACCTCATCTCCTTCTGATTGATACCAGCTTGGATAATAGGAGGGGTCAGGGGAGGGCTATTTGCTTTCAGGGTCTGGGGTCTTCTCCTTTGTTTTCTGTTTCTTTGAGGGCTCTTTGGCTGGTTTTTTGTTGGGGTAGGGACTTTGGGCCTTTCCAGAGGCTTTGGGTTCTTTCTTGGTTGACTTGGGGCTCTTTTGTGGCTTCTTGGAAGATTTGTCCTACAATACTTAGAGTATAGTTCATAAAGTAATAATAATCATGTGAAACATGAATAAAATTAAATAATAATCACTTGTTTTAAATTTTATTTATTAAGTAAATAGTCTATAGAAGTATTGAAAGTAATTTTAGAGCTAGTTTATTAGTAAAAAATAGGGAAAATCATGTTTAAATAAATAGTTGACATTCTGGTAGTTGCAATAGTCAAAAATATTTAATTTAAATTTTTAACATAAAAATGCTTTAATTTTGATTTTCTGTTACTGACAGTTAGCATTAATCTATAAAACACTATGTAAATCACTTATAAAGCTTGGTTAATATTTTATGGAGTTGGTTTGTTAAGGCCAAAATTGATTATTTTTAAATTTTTAAAAAATTAAATATTTGCATATTTAGCTTATGAAAACTAAATAATAGAAATTGTAGAGGTAATTCTAAAGTACAGCCCTGGGTACTTTGGCCTGAATTATCATACCATTGTATGTGTGATTTTTGTTAAGCGGCAGTGTTTTACTAATAAATCAGTGAAGATATTGACATGGAGGCAGTCAGTGTTCTTTTATAGTAACTCTCCTATTGAATCTTGCTTAAATTATGTCAATTTTTTTGCTTAGCCAAACCCCTTTGTTGCAATTTGGGTAACACATCAATTTGACACAAAGTCAACATTATAAATAAACATATAAATTCTAGTCTTAACATATGAGTTTTGGCTTAGTGGACTTCTGGAAATAAGCTATATATCAATCAAATGGGCTTAAAATAACAGTAAATATCTTAATAATACAAAGAACACTATGAAAGTTGGCATATGTCTTTGTTAAATGCTTATCTTAATATATATTTAATAAAAATTGTAGTATAAAATATAAAAAGTAGTTATTTTTAGAATATTGTGTATTTTATCAAGAAATTTATGGATTCTTATTTGGGGTCAACATCTGATATTACTTACTGGAATTGACCCTAATGTAAAAATACAAAGAAACTTAAATTTTCATATTAAATTATATTGGTTTTTGGCTTAAAATTAAGCTTTTTTAAATGGTGTCAGCATAATGCATGTTCCTTTTTAATTTTGCAATTCTGACTTAATAATTTACTATGAAAAGTTAGCTTAGTTTTGGAAATTCCCAATTCCAGCAGATAAATACAAAAATAATGTTGACTTACTGAATGTTGACAAATTTTCAACATTCAGTAATTCAACTTGCATAATGAGTTAATTCTGGCAGTTGCCAGCATGGGCCAGTCTGGGTCTAAGCTGTCATCTCCTGTGATGGACACTACATACAGTCTGGAGAGGGTGTTGGGTGTGACATGTTTCTTCCCAGGTTTGTATTCAATGTGCAGTTGATAGGGGGACAGGTGCTTGACCCATCCTGATTAATGACTACGTTAAGTGTGACTGAGTGTTGAAGTACTGGAGCAATTTGTGATCTGTTAGGGCGCAGAGTGGAAAGGTGGCGCCCTCCAGGTAACAGCGCCATTTCTCAACACAGTGCACAATTGTTGCTAACTCTTTGTCATGTATGAGGTAGTGTTGCTCTGAGTTGGTAAGCTTCCTGTATTTGTAGGCTACAGGGAGGAAGACACCCTCTTCAGTTTCTCACCCTTAGCACATCCTCTATAGCTCTGTCAGGGACATTGGTCTTGAGTTTGTACTGGCAGTTCCAATTGGGGAATTGTAATACCGGTGCAGTTTTAAGTCTCTGCTTCAACGTCTCAAAGGCTTGGTCTCTGGCAGGTGTCCAGTGGAAGTGTTGTTTTGTTTTTAAGAGCTCAGTGAGGGGCGTGATTAGTTCTCTGTGTTTGTGGATGAACTTCCTTACATAGGCAACCATTCCCAAGGACGTGCACACCTGACCCACATCATTGGGGGTGGCATGCTTATGATTGCCCTATTCTTGGCAGGGTTGGGATTTATCCCTTGGACAGAGATGGTGTGCCTAAGTAATAATAGCTCTGACAGGAGAAATTTTCAGGTGGAAGGCTTGGCCTTTAGCTGATTTTTACAAAGGGTGTTGAGGACAGTATGGAGGTGTTGGAGATAGTTGGTTTAATCTTGACTGAAGACAATAATGTTTTCAAGGTACACAAAAACACATTTTCCAATCAGTTCCTCAGATGTTTTTTTCATCAACATGGCATGTGGAGGGAGCGTTGGTCATTCCAAAGTTCACGACCCCAACACTCAACAACCTGTAGTATGTGCAGAAGGCAGTTTTTTCCTTGTCCCCTGGTGCAATACAGACCTGGTTGTATCATGTGGTGAGATTAATCTTACTGAATACCTTTGCACCCGGGATGTGTTAAACAGGTAGTCAATTAGCAGTAAGGGTATTTTTTGGACTTTCACCTTGTTTAGAGCGCAGTAGTTGGTTACCCAATCAAAGGGACCCGTCCTTCTTAGCTATAAAGAAGATTGCAGCCCCATATAGCGAGAGAGAGGGGCGGATGAAGCCCTTACCAAGCGCGTCCACAAGGTGTTGACATAGAGTCTTGTCTTCCTTGGGGTAAGCTATAAAGGGGACGTGCCTTGGGCTCAACCCTTGAAATTAAACAGCATGTTGTATTTCTCTTGGAGGAGGCAACTGGTCTAATGTTTTACTGAAGACATCCTTGTACTCCTTGGAGGAGTGCTGCAAGCGCTGTGAGATGTGGTGATCAAGGGTGCTCCGCTGTGGGTTCAGAGCAGATGACTTTGACTGAGCACTGATTAAAGTCTAGTTTCCCCCATTGAAGTTGTATGTACCCATTTCTGTGAGCCTGACAAATAAAGTATTGTGGAGTAACTTGCTCATCTTGAAGGGTTAAATCTGGAAACCCACCTCATTTCTGTTGAGGGTGATTACAGATGTATCACAGTTGATATATGAGTAGCTGTGCCAGAGCCAGTTGAGATCAGCAATGATGTTGTGGCTGAGCCCTACCATGATTAGCCCAGAGAGCTTGACTTGGGTGTTCCTCATTCTCACAGAGAAGTGTACTGTCTCATGTGTGATTGCTACTCTGCGGGAGTTGGCTACATGTACTGCCTTAAAAACAACCAGGCGCTCAGTCTAGTTGCTGAGTATCTGTGAATTCCTGGTTGAACATGGTGTGGTTGGCCCCAGTTTCTACCAAAATTTTGTGGGTTTTCCTATGAAAACAGAAGGGGTAGGCCAATTGGGTGATTTTATTGGAAGAATGACTTGCTTGGAGGACAGGGTTGTCATTGTGGACCTGGAATATGTCAAGAGCTTTGACTTTGTGTACATTATAATCACAGGGATTCTTTGCAAGGAGATATTGAGAGTGAGGGTCAAGTGGGGTTGTAGAACCACTAGTAGCTACAACCCCAGGCTTTTCCCTGGTCCTCAATTTGTGCTAGTTGGAGTTCCCCTTGTGGGGACGCTTAACCAATTTTCCTGTTGGCAGGACTGGCGGCAGCCTACTTAGTTGTGGGCACTGCCAGGCGCAGGAAAAGACTGAGGGGGTGCGTTGTTGAATCTTCAGAACCTCATTGAAGCTTGATTGTTGACCTCCACAATGATCTTATAGCATTTTTCAATGGAGGTATGTTGCAATGTGCTAAAATGGAATGTATTTGATAGACATTAAATTTGAAGTCAGATCCAGGACAAAATTACACATAGGCAATTTCTCAACCAATCAATTGAGAACTAGTGGACACCAGAGCATTCTGGGTTCCACTTGAATCTTCTCAGTAATTTGGCAATTTGGAGGTTACACAAAGGGGCAACAAAAAAGGCCTTCAATTCTGGAATCAAAGCTCATACTTGGCACTTGAGTCCAGAAACCTAAATGGAGGTGACGTCAATAATCCAATTGGCCAATCAATCTCTTCTTCTGAGTGCAAAATCAATAGCTTTATTGATATTGATATTGGTATTTTGATCATGGTATTGACGCCAAACCTGGCCTGATTCCCCAGCCTTCCATCTCACCAATTTCCCCTCTACCAATTTCACAAATCTATATATATACTTGGTTTTTATATAAAATAAAGATAAGTTTTTACCCACAAATATTGTTCACTCCACTTTGGTTTTACTACACTGTATTCAGGTATAGTAATTGAACAATTACCAGGGCTAATTCTTACTAGCTATATACAACATTCCAGACATACAACAAGGTACAACACCCCACAGGAACCCATTTGCAAGTATGGTGTTTGAGCCCATTGACTATGAGAGTGAGCAACATGGTGTTTCTGTCAGTGACAGCTTCTGGGGTGATGGCAAAGGCTTGTTACCAAGCCGCAAGGTACTCAGGGACAGATCCTGTTTGCTTTATGGCCAGGAGGGGAGTTCCCAATACAATGGGTGAAAGGGTTTCACTGTAACAGGATCTGGCGGTGTCCCTGAATATTGCCCTTATGACATCTTGTTCTTAGATTGCTCATTGGTAAACCACACTGCAGCAGGCCCTGTAAGGTGCCCAGATGTATTGGCAACCCACATAGGTTCAGGCACTTGGCAGATACAGAGGCAGGTTTCTGTGGAATGGAGCCAGCTTACAATGTCAGCCTCTTCCACGCCACCTGTAAAAGAATCAAGCTGGAGGTTTAACATGCGTTGTGAAAGGTCCAATTGAGGCAAGATGACGCTTGTGTTGTTCTGCCCTATGCAGAGGCAATTGTACACACTTGTATGCACCAGCTGTTCCTGGTAAATAACATATCCTTTGAGGATGTCCCCTTGGGGATTGGAGAGGAAAGTTTATTGGTGGGTAGTAGCTATGCTGCCCGTACTCTGTCCTTTATTAGTGGGAATTTTTTTAGGTAGGTTGTGAATCACCTGCTGCTACCACTGTTTCAACTGAACTAATGAGAGTTTAGTATTTGATTTTGGGGAAGACAACAGTTCAATAGAAAAGACAAGAATGAATAGAATAAGATGTAATTTATTTTAGAATATTGTGACTAATATACCATATGAGAAAGCCACCAGGCCACAGGGGGTGGCATAATGGCTGGTTTCATGTAAGGTTCAAAGCCAAGGAATAACCTGTGCAGGGATCAGCAAAATTGAATTGGCAGCACTCCTAATTAGGAGAAAGTACCTGCAATTTGATATTGTCATCATATTGAATCATGCTGTTAGATACTTTTAAGGGCAGCTCATTGAGCTCCCCCTGTGTATTGTGAGGTATGTTGGCAGGCAAGGAGGAAAGCTCAGTTGCAACATTACCTTTAATTTTAAATGAATCTCTATTATACAGATGGGAAAAAGTTAGCATTATATTTAGTTGTGCTTACCTTGCTTAGCAAGCTCTAATCTTATCTCCTATGCTTTAAATCATCCAATCATAGTAGTTAATGGTACCCTTTTTATCCAATGATGAGTGATGTGCAAAGTGCAACATGCAACATTGGCTGTTGTTGGACAGGTTTGGACCTGAAAATTGGCCAATCAAAATCAATAAAGGCATATAAAGCTCCAATAAAAATCAGTAAGTTTTAATATAAGATTTCAAATATCTTACCTTTTAGTCAAACTGGACTAGTTATAGTATATTTCTATATATTTTTACTTTAATTGACACTGCTGCAGGTATGGATGCTGTGAAACACTTCAAAGTGTCCAACAACTCCTCCTGCAGACAGCATCAGCTATCAGAACCAAACAATATAATAGAAACAATTGGTATTGCTGTAGCCTTAAAAACAGTAAACTTTTCCAGCCTCTCATTCAAGAAAAAGCTTTGGGGGCTACTCAAGCAGTTAATAAAGATTTCAAGGTTAAATACAACAAGCATATAAAAATACAGCTATAATTAGTTACAAAAGCCACAAAATGGGATCTATACACAATATAAAAACATCAGGATTAAAAACCAGAAAAAAATAAAACTAAAAATGTTACAGAATGACAACACAATCTGACACCAGTTTCATCTGTGAGCTTGCCTAGTATATATTAATCTAAACTAGAAGGTTGTATAGATAGCTTTTAATGTTTTTAAAGTTTAATAAACTTTATTGTATAACAATACATTAACTTTGATTTACATAAATTTCACATATACAGTTGAACATATCATTAACTAAAATCAACTTTGATAGTAATTTTAAATCTTGAAATGGCTTTAAAATTATTAATATGGATGATGCAGCTTGCTTCCACACCTGTTAAAGGTGAAGAGTGAAGATATCTAGTATAAGCTCTTGAGTGACATACAGTAGTTTTAGAAGCTATGGCAACAACCAAAAATACCTCAGATTTAAACAAAATGATATCAGATTTAAGCAAATTACAACTATCAGGTTAAAATATAAGCTCTGTTAACAGGAATTTTTGGTGTTAATGGGCAAAATGGGTCAACACAGCAAAGAAGTGCTCACACACAAAGCAAAACTATTCAAAATAAAATCCAAAATACATTGATTCACAAACAAAATGGTGTGAGTTGACTTTTGGTGTACATATGTTTACTATGTGAATTGGTGAAAAAATACACCCAAGCACAGTGAGTCAAAACTCAACCCAAAACCAGAACACAATAACAACTCACTATGTAAACAAAAACACTCAAATGTTGTGTGTAATGGATTGTAATCATGAATGATACCAAGGTATCTAAAATAAGACACAATCCAGGACATAAATTTTAAAAATATTGTGTTGGGTGCTTAATTTAGTATAAAATCTGGGAAAATAGGTGGGAAATATTTTGGGTATTCTAAAATGGGAGTGGTAAAACAAAAAACAACTAATTAAGAAATAAAAAGCTATAATTGGGATATGGGGGAACAATATTAATCAAATATCCATATTCAGATAAAAGCAAAAATTTAAATTAGGGAGTAACTTAATTGAATTTTTTTGTATTTTATTAAATTCTCAAAATGGAAGGAACACAACAACAGAGTACCAATGCAACTGTTGTGCGCCGTGGTTGTGGTTGCCCCCACAGGTCAAAGAACAGAGTTAGTGCAACCTAATTGCCTACTCAGGAAGGAGATGGAAGAGGAGAGTTCAATAGTGACACTGCACTGACACAGTCAGTTCAAGGAGCACAAGCTTCTAGGGTGAAGAGCATCAACCCTTGGGTCCCCAAGCTGACCCGGAAGCCCACCAAGGTTACCACTACCAAAATGGTTAGAAACAAGGAGGTAGAGCTTACTTTGTATGTGTTTGACGCTGTGTAGTGGCAAGAGTTGGTCCCGTCAACCATACTAGGGAAGGTGAAGCCTGTACTTGATACTAGCTACAAGCCCTACGTCAGTGATGGCAATCAGGAAGAGGACAAGGAGCCTGAGTTCTTCAGAACTGATGAGGGACAGTTAGTGGTAAAGAAAGTTGCAGCCTTCTACAACAAGGTACCCATGCCTTACAAGCCAGTCCCTAAACAGGGATCCCAATTCAACTACTTCCACTAAGCCCGCTCAGAAGCGCATCCCAGATATCAAACACATCATCCTGTTCAAACTAATGCGGAAATCTGGCAACTGAAAGCGGCTGCGGCTCTTGTTGGGGTGGATCAAAGTACGCCTCCAAGACCTTCAACAAGTTCATCAACCCTGGCCATTTCCTTGCCGCAGAGAAATCCCTTTGTGTCCACCATGCTCACCAAGGAGCACAAATGGGCAATCTGCCAGTGGATAACCCAAGATTGCCATCTTGAACTGGTAAATGTAAAAGCCATGGTTAAATCTACTTTGGGGTTGAGGCCTCAATTTCCTTTTATTTCCCCTTTGGCAAAGGGAATGTGCTTTTCCTGAAAAAATCTCAGGGTATCCCCCAACAATAGAAACACCCCAACTAATGTTGAGACTCAGAAAAAATACGCTGAGGGCTTACACTGCCCTCAAAACAAAGAGACAGTCAAATTCTATTACATTGCCAAATCGGCATTTGCCTTGTCTATGCAGAATGTGTATGGGTATGTCCCCAAAGGCTCAAATGATGGAGTGGCTTGGTGTTCTGCTGTCTGTGCCATAGCATATTCCATGGTGGCTCTCCTTGGCCCAAAAAGGATTGAGCTTTATCAAATGATACTAGGCTCCCACAACAGCTGGACCTTCTATCATTCCTCCAATTGGTCCAGGAGCACCTGAGGTGCACAAGCCTGGGCTTCACCAGTGCCATTGTGCTAGAAAACGTCAGACTCCATAATTTGGCCAGATATTCTTAAGGAATTTCCATCAATTGATGCCAGTATTGCGTGGGCCCTAGCAATTGGCCACAGCAAATTTGCGCCTTCTCTTCCTTCCCGCCTATTTGCCCTTCCTGAATCCTATTGAGGAAGTTTTTGGGTGGCTCAAGCAAGTTGTCAATAAATGGACCCCAACTGGGACCAAGGACCTATTTAATTTGCTTCGGCCGGGATCTACACCCTCCCAGCTGAGACCGTGGCCAATTCTGTTGCACACTGATTTATTCATCCCCACTAGCCTTGCCAAACAGCCAATAAATTAAGTTAGTTTGTCCAACTTTTTTATATTCTAGTAATTTATCATTTAAGATTTCATAAACTAACATTTTATATTTAGAAGCTTCTAAGCCCACAATCACATTCAGCGGGGACCATCAATGAAGGTTTGTAATGTATTTATTTTGTATTAATTTTTATTATGTATCTGAGACTATCTCAAACACTGATACTTGATTACAAAAATATATTTATTACACTTTAATAAATAAATATAAGAATGAAATTAAAGAAAAATTAAATGGTTAATGTACAACTTATGGTATACTTTACTAACATATATTATTTTGCTTTTATGAAAAATTATCTGGGATCTACTTTGCCAAACTTGTTTACAAAAGAAATTATAAAAATTATTTATAATAAGAATAATCTAAAGTGTAAATATATTTATTGTTATGGAGAATATATCAGGAGCACCTGTAATGTATTTCTGGTATTTACCCACCCTGCAATGGAGGTGGCGCACAACCTCCACTGCCACACCATGGACAGTGGATACCTGGCTAAAAATACTCCCTCCTACTAGTGAAAGGAGAAGTCAGGTGGTTTGAAGCAGAGCTTCTCTGCAGGGCTGCAAACCCGTAAATTCTAGCCAGGACAGGGCGTCCTCTGGATAACGTGGTCCACTGAGTCGTATCCGGGCAGACCTTCTTCCCATCCAGAGAGAGTTGGGCCTTGTCAATCTCCAAGAAGGACCCTGTCCAGGTCCTCTACAGATGTGTCCATCCAAAGTAGAAGAGAATCCAGGTAAACAAACAGGACCTTTGCTGAAAAGGCTTCCGAAACCACACAACTGGCTAAAAACTGTGCTAATCTTTTTTGTGTTTGGTCTTAGCAAAGGTAAGCTCATGGGGAACCCCATCTTGTCAGCGCTCCAGGCCAGCCTGAAGTCCGCCAGAGGATTTTTTGTCTTCTTCATAGCTGTTGCGTCTGCAACACCAATTTCTCCACCACGCACCTGAAGTTCCTCAAGGAGGTAAGAGAGATGTATGCTCCACCAGGAAGCAGAAGCAAGCAGCCGCATGGGCCCGGCTCATCTCTGGGATTTTCTTGAATGAGAGCGTCTCCAGGATGTCCCAAACAAGCTCAATAGAGTTTTACAGTAAACCCTGAAATACCGGGTCCAGGCGGACCAGTTGAAAATCTTTGAGAGGCAGTAACTGCCCACTCAGATGCCCCCTCGCATGTGTCAGCCCACAACTAGGCTTCTTTGTCATTGGGAAGGACCTGTGAATTCTGTCTTCAAGCTCCTAAAAGACAGGGGGACAGAAACAGCTGCTTGGCCACAGATTCGCATAGTTGTATAAAAACGTGGCAGGGACAAATGGGACCAGAACACGGAGATTTCACCATCTATGATTTCTCAAAAAAGGTGAATTTTTTGAATTTTTGCTACATTTTTTGAGGTTACCTTTGTGTGTTTCCTCCTTGACAGTGGATTTGGCAGGCTTTGCCATTCTTGGACAAGCAATTGCGCTGGCATTCTGTCTCCTTGGCTCTGGCTTGCTTGGGTGGCTCGAGTGTGTACATCTCAGGGTCGTTGACAGATGGACAGTGCGGAAAGGGCAAAGGACTTGAATTAGAGGTCCTCAAATACAGTTTTTAACGTTGAGTAGACACTTGATTGTTTTTTAGAGGTATCTGGCATCTTGTCCATAAGCGTCTTGACTGATACATTGTCAATTTTCTTGCCTTGTTATGACAGCAGACTTTATTTTTTTTTTGACCTTGTGGTCAATTTCTTTGATCTCTGCAATTGCAGAGTCATGGTCCTTCAAAAAGCTTCTTAATTCTCTTTCATTGATTTTTATAACATTTCTTTATGTTTTTATATGCTTTCACCCCAATAAAATCTGTATTATTCTGATCATATTGCCTCTTTGTCTATCCTGTTTGTTTTTACATTACTCCAATATCCCATTTTTACCCATTGTGTATATGTTCTACACTCAACTCAATATGTGTTGCTTGCTTTGTGTTGGCATTGTCTCTTAATTGCCATATTATTTTTAGCACTTTCACATCCCCTTTTGCAGTATTATCAAATTTGGGGATAAAAAAATTTGAATTAGAAAATATAGGTTAATGATTTGATAGGGTTGTTACTGATTTGAATTAAAACCTTAATGATAAGTTTTAATCCAATCATGGCTAAGTGATAGTGATTGTGTGAATAAAGGACATTCAATAATTCTTTGGTGCAGGTGGCTATTAATATGATTGGCTGGTTATTTTATCATTGTGCGCCATTGCTGCTGTGGTAAGTTTTGATGAACTAGTGCTAACCCGCAGCTGATTGAGCACTAGTCCATCAACAACTTTCCACAGCGTCAATGGCGCACAATGGCAAAACAACCAGCTAACTATTAATTATGCACATGCATCAAAGAATTGTTAATGGTCATTTATGTTACAACAATTACTTTATCCCTTGGCTTCTGATTGGCTTAAGGTTTATCATTGAGTTTTTAATTTGGATGAAATAACTTTAGCTAAACACGTTAACTATAATTTTCTAATTCAAATTTTGACAATCACAGTTGTTGATAATATTTTCACAAGGGGTGTTTAGTGCTAAAAATAACTGTGGTTGGATCTAGAGACATGGTATAGTAAATATATAATTTTATAGAAATAAGCTTAACATAAAGAGAATAAAACCAACTATAAACAAAGAGAACATGAACAATTGAAATTCAAAATAAAGATAATATAAATAGAAAATGTTTGGCAACAGGGGTTATTAGGGCATTGAAAAGTGATGCCTAGTAGGGAATGTGTGAAAAGAAAGGTGTAGATCTGATGCTGGCCTGAGGGGTCTGTGATTGGGTGGGTAGGGCTGGCAGGTGGGGAATTGGCGGGGGTGGAGGCAGGAGGATTTTGTGTGATGGCCTCCATATACCCCTTGTTGTATTCCTCGTCTGTCATTACCTTGATTGGCTGGTAGGTGGGTGTGGCACAGGGTGGAAGGCACTTGTCCTTCCGTAGATTGGTTGATGCTATTCACATGGAAACCCATTTGGGCAAACAAGCCAGCCACCAATTGATGACCAAAGATAGAATTGTGGTCAAGGACCCCAGATAGAGGTCGTTGAAAGCCTGAGGTGGAGCTCCCCAGAGTGTGTCTCCAATGTTGAAGAACACAACATCTGCCAGATAAATATAGCCTGGCCGGCAGGTTAGACTGAGGCCTGGTGCCCACGTCCCTGGATGGCCTTGAGGGCAGAAGTGGAGCTACCCTCCATTTGGTGGCTCAAGAAACCTGGTGCTTGGAATTTGAGCCATTTCAGGAGTCAAGTAATCTACCAAGGATGTGGCCGTACTTGTAGCCATTGGTGAAATCTGGGTTTGTCTGATAATAGACAGAAATCTTGGCTGAAACAGCCAGTAATGCACCCAATTAAAGTCCCCTTCTTGACCTTCTTTCTTCCTTTTGGCAGGTGGCAGCTCTTCCTTGCTCACCAAAGTCATCAAAAGCCAACAATAGCTTGTATTGGAGAGGGTATGATGTAATCTGATAGACTTGTCAAGCATCAGACCAGGGTGGACTTGATGGCCTGATCATATGGGGAACCCCACTACCATCCCATTGGTTGCTGCCAACATTGGTTAGCAGATTGAAGCCATCTTTCCCTGAATCCAGGCTGCACCATGCGCTCAGACACCCAAATGCCATGGTGAGCAAGTTGTTTCCAGACCTGGGTCAAAGGAAGCTTGGGGTCCCGCTGGAGGAGGTTGAGCATGATTGGGTATGCCTCAGTTATCTGGGACTCTTGGGCCTTCTTAGGCTTCTTGGCTGCCCCAATCAGATTCCCCTTATTTATCAGCTTGTTGAATTCCCACATGACAGTAGCCGGGTGAATTTCAATTGGCTGGCTATCTGAGTCCCAGGACAGACTCTGCAGGTTCAATGCCATAATTTCCTGGAGAATTTGGGCAGTGATGATTTATTGTTTGGGGCGCTGGGCTGCGGGAGCTGAAGCCTGATTGGCTGTAGAGGCAGGTTGGCTGATGGCGGGAAGTTGTTCCAAATAAAGGTTGTCATCCTGATTGGTTGGTTGATGGGCAGCTTGAGTGGGGGTGGGTACGGGAGCAGGGGCAGAGCTAGACACAAAGTGACTATTGAACAAGTCAAAGCCATATGGGTTGGGGGTCGGTACAGATCAGCTTCCTTGTTACCTCCCTCAAAGGCCTGGGTGTAAACAGGTGCCTCTCCACCCTGAGCCTTGCCTCCATTAAAGCTGGTTTGGTTGCTGATGCTGTTGAAAATGTTGCTGGTAAAAACCATTATAAAAATAAAAACCTAGGATAAAAACACTAAAAGTAGAAAGGCTTATTGTTTTCTGACTTTATTTTATTGTAATCTTAGTCCATATTTGGAAAATTCTCAAAACCATTTTATACAAATCAGGAATATGAAAATGAATAAAATGCCTCTACCTATAAATTGGATAGCTGTTGATTGGCTGTTAAACTGTTATTTTTCTATTTTAGGTTGCTCATACTACACATCTTGTGTGACTTCATTTTTTGTGCTTGTGGAATCTCACTTGTAGATTGCTCAAATTTGTTTCAATTTAGTCCTTCTGTTGGTGCCTCATATGAATCATGATTGGATTATGATATATACTCCAGATCAGCATCCATTCATCTCACTTGTTGTGCCAGTTCATTTTGTTTGTGGTTTAAACTATACCGCTTGATATTTGATATAATTTTGTATAATGGGCTAGTGGAATTTTGTTTTTGGTTTGACAGTTCATTTTATTAACAGAACTTTTTATATTATTGAATTCTGAATCCTGCACAACTTGGATTTTGTTCAAATCTGAAATCATTTCTTTTAAATCTGAGGTATTTTTTGGTTATCGCCATAGCTTCTAAAACTACAGTAAGAATTGATGATCTAAACTGGACTTTAAGAGTTTGTTATCTAAATTTTGTTGGACTGCTCACTTGCCCCACTATATCTTTCTGTATACAGATAATGACTCCATGCTAAAGGAATAAAAATACAGTAATTATTAATTTGTTTTTGACATGTTTTTAAATAAGCCTTTCAAAGATGACAGCTTTTGGTCCTGCATTTTACATATGTATTAATTTATTTAGGTTTATTATAATTGTGATTTTATATTAATATATAATGTGATATACACATAATCAATGTACCTTCTATTCTATTATCTGGGCTATGTGGAGCATATTTCTGTGAACCGTAAGCCAATTTGAGTCTCATATTTTCATTTCAGATATATTAGTACATGAATTAACAGTGGGCGTAAGCACTAGTGTGAGTTCAAGGAATTGTGACAAAATTCTTAAGTACATATATTATATTTGTACACCAACAAAAATATATATAAATCTATGTTTACTGTTCCTTAATCAGATGCAAAAGACAAAGTAATTTTAGACTTTCTAGAGTACAGCTCCAAATTAAATATTTTATAAAAAATGACAGGATTTTTCTAGAAATACTCTTTAAATACAAGAGATATATGAATACTGATTATACAATGAAGAGACTTAAAGATTAGCTGTCTTATTTTATTAGGATAGCCTATTTTAAATCAAGAGGTCTAACTTTATTATATTTTAGACACACATTTAGCAGTATACATAATGTAGCCCCCTCGCCTTTTTTAGTGAAATCAAACTTGAATTTTTCCGATCTTTTTTATGACTTATGTGTTTCACAACTTTTGATTTTTAAATAAATATATTTTCTTCTTATGGTTTTTACATATTTTATCTGATATAGTTATTTTTTTTATTTTTAGATATTTTTCCATTATTTAGTGTTTTTTAGCTTAAATATTCATTTTTTAAGCTTATGATTTTATATTTTTCTGGGCGCCTGTTTTTTTGTCGCTTCTAGACTTTTATTTGGGCTTTTTTTTATGGCGTTGTTTTTCCGCATATAGGTTATGAGTTAGTGAAAAAATGAGGATGAGAAAAAGCATGAATTGCAATATTGATAGATCCAATAAATATAAAAAAGCAATGAACCAGCATGGGAGAGTGAGCGATAAAACACTTGGGAAGAAAGAGGAAATAATTAAATTTTACGGGATTATCGCTCTGCTGTGGCGGCCCAGAGCTGGAATGGCCAGTGGCTGGATCGAATCATCCCTATCCTAGCTACAAACAAGCTAAACTACACAGTAGATTATATGACCTGGGAAATTCACAAAATAATGAATCAAAGAAAAGCAAGTAAACCAAGAATGACGTAAGTCATATAATCTACTGTGTAGTTTAGCTTGTCTGTAGCTAGAAGTAGGGGATGATTGGATCAAACCGCCAACCTCCCCAACTCTCCAGGCCACCTGGCAAATTTGACAATCCCAGCAAAACACAATTATTTCCTCTCTCCCCAAGTGTTTATGCCTACTCTCCCATGTAATTCATTGCTTTTTTATATTTATTAGATCAATATTGCAATTCATGCTCTTCATCCTCATTTTCACTAACTCCATAATATATGCGAAAAATAACATGTAAAAAGCCCAAATAAAAGTCGGCGACAAGAACAGGCATCAGAAAAAATATAAAAAATCATAAGCAAAAAATGAATATTTAAGCTAAGCACTAAAAATAATGGAAAAATAATCACAAAGAAATAAAAATAACTATATCAGATAAAAATA
>QTSX02004684.1:0-24562 GCA_014839935.2 Entomophthora muscae | reverse complement strand
TACTTTTCACTCAGCTGAGTTGCCCGCAAAAGTGATTCAAAATTTGGACCAAGGATTTGACAATCCCGCATTTTTATGTTTAGGTTCTGAATTTACTGTATGATTGATTATCCTACATTTCCTGAGTTTTTCTATGAATTTTTTTGAATTCAATTTCAGAGAGAAAGAGGTTGATCTGATTGGCTAGATTCAGTCACAGTGTTTTCTGATTGAATTTTTGGTTGCGGGGCAGTAGTTCAATTTGGCTCAACACATTTATTTTTATTTATTACCTGTTAATTGCCAATTTACAGGTTGTACTGTTAATTATCCTTGTGGGAAAGGATTTTTGGTTTGCTATCTCAGTTAAGGATACCCCCTAATAAAGGGGGTAAGTAATGGAATTCTTTAAAGACATCACAGTCTATGATGGACTCTTCTAGACATAATTCATATGACAATCTATTTATGGCCCTCCTGTTCTTGTATATCAATTAAAGTATAGAATATTAATTATTAACAAGAAATTCATTAATGCCAGAATTTGATTTGTCATTGATCCATTGATCTTGTGGCCCAGTTGCCCACATTATCTTGTTGAAACCTTTCCTAAGAGCAATTGACAGCTGGCCTGCAGTTATTGGTTAAATCTGTTAATTAGTCAATATCCAAAACTCTGATAGATGAAGTTAAATTGATAGGTATATTAAATGTGCTAGTTGGATGAAAAATCTGTTAAGAAGTGAAATAAACTTTTTTGTTACCATAATAAGATAAAACTTAATATTCAAATATATTGCTAATAAAAATGTAGGTCAATAGTGACAGGGTTGATTACTTTAAAAGTAAAAAGCTGTTTTAAAAGTGATAGTTGGATAAAAAACTGTAAGTAGTTAATAAAAACTAATTGCTAGGCAGATTCATAACTCTTGAAATACTTAATACCCTGTGGATCTGCTTCAAGGCAAAATTAAGGGGGTATAAAATAAGGCTATCAAATTTGCAAAAAAAACTTCCCTTTTCTATGATTGGCTTTTGGTGAAAAACCAGGCTAGTAAATTGGTAATCATGACATATCAACTCAAGATATGCTATAAGGCAAACTTTTGTGTTTTTAGATTAAGGTTATTGAATTTGCAAAAAAAATTAGTAAAAAAGTGTTTACCTAATCAAAGCTTGGTATCATAGCAAAAATATGGGCTTATTTAATCTAGTTTAGTAAATATAATAAAAATGGCTTACCTAACCCAAGATCTGCCTATGGGGAAAATATGAGGTTTTTTAATTCAAGGTTAGTAAATTAGCAAAAAAAACTTACCCAGCCCAATATTGGCTTCAAGGCAAAAAAATGGGTATCTTTAACCTGGGTTAGTAAAATTAATAAAAATGAATTACCTAACTTTGATCTTGTTTGGAGTGAAGATTTTTTAAAAAGAAGTATTGGGTTGGTGATTTTAAAAAGTATTACTTAAATTACAGCTTTGATTTGAATTCTGAAATAAATTACTTATTTTTAAGCTAACCTTGGTTTTTGAAGTTATTTTATAGTATTTAGAATTTGAATAGTTATCATCAAAGTTAGACAATGTTTACTTGATTAGTAAATCCAAATCTTATATAATAGGAGAATAAATTGATGAAATTAGCCAATTAAACACAGCTCAGAAGCATCCAAAGAAAAACTGGAATGCTTTTTGTCTGTCAGCCTTTGTGCAACTTAACAGCTCTGCTGGCCAGTCAGGCAGTCTGACAGGCTGCATGAAGAAAATATTATCCAGGAATTTGTGTGATAAAAAAGACCATCATTCCCATATTACTTAATGATATTTCTTTCCATGAAACCTCCACAATACTTTAATAAAATTATATATTTTCTTCTGATATTACTTTTCCAAAGCCTATCCCAGCACTGAAATTTCTTTAATAATAATATGGATACCATAATCAAGCATATTTGGTATATTGTAAACTTTTCTTAATTTTAAAAAGTATAATAAGTTAAAAATCCATTTGAAATGTTAAAATACAAGAATAAAAGCACCATAATTTAAATTACTTAATGATACAAGCAAAAGGCTTGAAAAAAATAAAACAGTTAGCTTGCGCACACTGGGAATCGAACCCAGGCCACTTCTTTGGAAGAGAAGTATTCTACCTCTATACTATAAGCGCTTATTTTTTTGAGTAAGTTGACAAAAAATTTGAGCTACTAAAAGTAAGTCATACTAAACTTGGCTACTTTTATATAATTTACCAGACTTATATAATTTCATATAATAATAAATTATCACATATTTGCTATCAATTTATGCTCATCTTATTTAATATTTTTTTAATACAGGTGATTATTTATAACAGTAAACTAAAGTGTCTGCTTGACAATTTTGGAACCTGTAAGTTATCTTATTTTTTAAAAATTTAAGTGGTTTATATATTATATAAAATATTATAATATAAGATCATTTTTAAGGTTAAATAATAAATTTTTAATATTATGCAATATTTTAATAATATGGCTTCTTAAGATGTAATGATAAAGTCTAGTTAGTTTTAAGTAAAAAAACTTGATTTATCTTGATTCATTAAATAAATTGATTTTCTTTGATCATCCTTATCAGGGTTTTGGGATATTGACTAACTATCGAGAAACAACCAATAATTGAAGACATTTAGAAATGTGGCCTAATAATGGTTTTAACAAAAAAAATGCGGACAACTGGGGTGCAAGATCAATGGATCAATGACCAAATCATATCCTAGTATTAACAGAAACCCTGTTTTTAATCAATGAATGAAACATGCAGATGATATGCAATTAATTTGTTTTCGAAACAGAAATCCAAACATGCATTATAATAATAACTACTCTATACTTTAATATTATCCAATAACAAAAATTCTGACATATGAGCCATCACCTGCATTACATCTAGAAGATTCCACCAGGGATTTGGCCTCCAGGTCAAACACTCTAAGATATAAAATATGATATGATTAAATAAACAACTATCCCCATCAAACAGTAGCTATCTGCTGGATAGCTAGCTGTCAGGATTGACAATTCTCCTCCTCTGGAAACCCAGGCCCAAGAGCAGGAATTGAACCCAGAACCTGGATTCCCCTGGGCCGCCGGGCCTGTGGACTGCGGGACCGCCCACCCACATTTTCTGGAGTCAAGCCCCTGCAAGCTGACACTGAAGATGATGGCCCACCAGTGAAACAAATCAAGCTGAGGAAATTAGTGCACTAAGTGGAGTGCCAATCACAACACCTAATGGAGGCAACCAGGCAACAACTATTAGCTTCATGAGTTTGAAGTCTTCACCAGCAACCAATCAAGAGCCAACCCAAGGAAGAGGCACTGGCCCGCGACCTGGCCCCATGACCACAACGCTAGAGCAAGATAATCAAGTAGCTAAATTGGGAGTCACAACCAATGAAAGAACTCCTGGGCCAAGCACCATTTTGCTGCCTTTAGACCCAAGTCCCCAATTCCCCTAGCCCTGCCTTTCCCAATGCCCTAATGACCCCCCAACAGAAAATGTTTAGTTTGGAGGTGGGGTGCTATATAGACCAGGACCCCGCGCTCCAAACTTATTGCCATTTTTGAATAAAGTTTATGTTACTTTGACTCATACAGCTATTACCATATTTTGTATTTGCCGTCTATAAGTTAAGTTTGAGATTTTCCGGCCCTCCTGCCCCTCTGCCTGCAGTTTTCTGTCCACCTGGTGTTCTCTTTGGGCCTGTTCATTTTACTGATTACCTATTAAAGCCCAAATACAAGGATTACACCACAGAGAAAATCATCAAACTTGACCCATTATCCCACATCCAATCTGCTATCAGATACAACTGCCAAGGCCCATGGATATTCTCTACTCCCAAGTTATTTAGAGGAAAATTTAACTACCTCCCAGCCTATCAGGTTTATATGGAACCACCTATAACACCAAAACTGATGCCAGCCTCTTCCCCCGGCCTGCCAACCAACCATACCAGCAAGCTTTTTGGTATAGTGTACATCACCCTCACTGGGGTGGTAGACACCATTGTACTGGCTGCCGGCCTGTGGTCTTGGTTAGGAAAGTCTGCTTCTTACCTCTTAAAGTTATCCCCTCTCTTGTGGTGGGCCCTGCCCGCAAAAAACCAGGTCCAAGTTACTTCTGAAACTGGCAGGCCAGTTGCCCAAGAGTGGGTCCCTGAAACTAGCCCTAGGAAGTAACCTAGTTGAACAACTAACTCTTTTAGATCAGGTGACTTATTTTTACAACATGTCAAGAAGAACACTGATGCTGTGGAAGTCCGCAAGTGAAGCTTCCTTCCAAAATCCACCCCTCAAGGTTGGCCCACTGGCTGTATTACACTATTGCTATCTTGGTCTTTATCTTAGTGTTATAATCTAACTCTGGAAATAATGCAGGCAGCTGGGCTGTCCTTAATGTCAATTTATGAATAAAGACTGATGTTTCTTATCCTGTTCCTTTTGGGCCTATCAATGAAGCATAGTCCTATCTTTTAATTTCCCCCCCTCAAAATTGAACTTAATTATCTTAGAGAAAAAATGATGTTTTCATACAGTATAAATCTATATATTAAAATATAGAGACACAACAATGAGTCTATATCCTGAAGTAAGAAGAACATCAAATTACCTCTTAGTTAGAGGGCCCTGTCAGAATTCTTACTTTTGATGACTACAACAAATTTTTATGGGTCACATGTTATACCAAAGTCACATGTTTTCCTGTACTTTTCTAATGTCAGAATACTTAAGATTTTACCTTGGTGGAGGATAAAAAAACTCAGCTCACAGTTTTCTGAAAAATTCTTTGCTTTTATAATAGATTTTAAAATACTAAAAATTAATCCATAGTGGATTAAACCTACTTTTCTAGTTTGAAAATCAATTTCTTTACTTTCATATCAGGCATATTTGATTTTAAGATATAAAAAGATTATCTTTAAAGCTTACCTGAAGTTGTTAAAGAGCTCTTTAGTTGAAAGTTCTATAGTAGAATGATTAGTGGTTATTTTATATTACCTATATGCTTGGTTGATGCTGATATTATACTACTCTTTTAAGCCAGTCAAATTCAAGAATTTTAGCTTCAAGAAGCTTAAATTATTTTTAATTAATAATCTAAGCATCATTTATAATCATATTGTACTACTTAACATATTGAAGTAGATATTTATAAAGAAAACTTGATGAAAGCTGCACCTGGTAGCCCATCCCAAAAGTAATTCTATATGAATGGACTACTGTTTGTTGGGTAGCTTCAGAAAAACTTAGAAGCTCCACTGATAGCTCTGACAGCTTGCAAGACAGCCTGAAAGGCTGCCACTAAAAGCCTTAATTGAAACTTCTCAGGTTGAATAAGACAAGAAGGGGTGTCAGGTGGTCTTTTAAAAGAGAAAAGCTGTGATACACCCAGCTTTATCTTTTTAAAAAACACTGATATCTTTTTCTGTACTTTTTTTGAAATATATTATGCAAATTTTAGCAAATTATTTTCAATCTCTACTTTAGCTGTTTAAAAGGTCATTTAATTACAGTAGCTTTAAAAGCTATGAAGCTAAGCAAAAAACTCATCTGTAAATAAAATCAACTCATATTGTCAGGAATGACATCTTCCCCTTTCCAAAACTCAAGATTTGGAGTGGGTTTTAAACCCTGGCAAAACTGGACCACAGGCTGCCAGCCTTGAGGACCAGGGCCCCACCTGCTCGCATTTTTTTAGATCAAATATACAGTAGTTTTAAAAGCTATGACAACAAGAAAAAATACTTCATATTCAAACAAAAATAACTCATATGTAAAAAATTAAAAATAAACAAATACATTGCAAATTAATATAAATTTGTTTACATTTTGAGTTATTTTTGTTTAAATCTTAAGTATTTTTACTTATTGCCATAGCTTTTAAAACTACTGTACAAAGATTTGACCCACATATTACCTTGAAAGCAAAGAACTTAGTGCAAAAGTACCATTAGTGGCACATACTGAGCATCATAAACACTTGCCTAATGGAGACAAAGAGGCCTTCATCATTGATCTGATAAGCCTGATGTCTGCCTTGGTAGCCAATCAGAATACTGTCACCAAAGAAGGCACTGACCAGCAAGCCATCCCCAATAATACTGCTCTAGAACAGAGGGGTAACACAAACCTTCTGAAGAACTTAGCCAATGAATGCCCACCCTGTGTCTGTGCCATTTTGCAGCCCTTAAAACCAGGTGTCCTGCTCATCTAATTTTTTCATTTCCTGAACATTTGAATTCCAACAATTATAATTAAAGTCTTGTAGTGGGATACTATATAAACCCTTAGACCCTACATCAGACTTTATTGCCATTTTTGAATAAATAATTCTGAGATATTAGCTTCCCAATTGTTACCATATTTTATCTTAGTAATCTGTCAGTTCAACACCAATCCTTCTGGCCCACCTTTCCCTATGTCCACAAGTTTTTGTCCTCCAGGTGCTCCCCACGGCCCAGTTTATTTCATTGAATATCTGGGTGAAACCCAAGTATCAGGGATACACCTCCAAGGTCATATTAGTGAGCAACCCATTGGCCTGCACTAAGAAATTGACCAGATTTAACAGAAAGGGTTCTTGGTATATTACTGAACCCTGTCTATTCCAAAAATATAAATTCCTCCCTTCCTGCCAACTAGACATGATGCTACCTCTCACTCCCAAACCAATGCCCATGTATGCCTCTGAACTTCCCCTAGACCATTTTAATAATTTGTTGGGAATAGTGTACATCACCCTTTTGTGATGGAAATTGCTGGGTAGTTTGAAAAGGTCTCCAAGTGGTGTGGAATAACCACCCAAATCCATAAGGAGTTAATAATTAACCACCACCAAAGCTTCAAATACTGTTTAGTGAAATTTCCAAAAAAATATGCTTGGATTTAACAAGATAACTAAACCCAACCAAAGAAGTCCCAAATAAATAGCCTGGGACAAGATTAGAGATCCTCAGAATAAAAATCTGGACATTAGGAAGTAACAACAGTCTCAGTTTTGGATTCCAAGGAAAAAAACTCCCATATTGGCAGGCATTGTTGTAATGTTAGATGACATAGACAATGTGGAGCCTAAAGCAGGACCCCATCTTTTAGTTACAATATGATTTAGAATCAAGTTGTAAGGAATATAGCAAAGCAGGCCCACTATAGGATGCATTTGTTGAGTTTTTGTTTTATTCCCCAAAGAAAGCTATTGATTGTGCGGCAACTCAACAGGATGTATCCCAAGGACTTGCAACTTGACACACTCAATTTCTGTGTGAAGCGGTTTCCCACCCACACTACAGGATGCATTTTAAATAACAGTTAACCAAGATATAATTTAAGTTTATTAGCATAATTTTTAGGGAGGACTCAACTCTTAGAGTTGAACAGTAGAAAATTTTTAATATGTACCAAAATTATTGACTCAGCAATCCCACCTGAATCCATGGCTTCTATTCTGTCCCATCATTCCAAAGAGTACCTTGTCCAGCACACAAAAAACACCTGCAGGATTGATTTTTGATGAACATTCCAATAAATGAGGTTGTATCAAGTGGCACTCAAATTACGTCTATTTATTAGTGTCAACCTGCCATGGATAATTGAATCATGATGACAAACTGGAGTGGCAGTGTGACAGATCCAGGCCTAACCAGTCCATCCTACCATTATCCTGCCCTGGACTCTTATTGTCATTACCTTCCTGTGACAAAGCTTTGAGGAGCTTTGCCTCCAGGGAGGCAATTTTATGGGATAACTTTTTGTTGTCATCCCGCCAACGAGCCATGATTTCAACGCTTTTTTCCTCTCTTGCTCTCAACGCCTCAATTTCACAATTCATCATTTCTTTTACTTGTTGTAAGATTTCATCCCATCCTACTAATAAGTTCCAATCATCCCAAGCATAGATTTGATTCCCTTGGGTGGGAGTCCCTTCCTTTGCAAAGTAATTGGAATACAACTCTTTGAACGCAGCCTTTACTTCCACCAAAGACTCTGCGGGAACAGTCTTGGTGACCTCCAGGTTGGTCCAAGCTTCTTCCAATGAACTTGTAGGAACCTCCTTCCTTGCCGCAGCGGTCTCCACACAAATGACTCTAAATTTGGTTCTCTCAAATTTTAACAAAGAAGGCATGATAATTGAAAAAAAGGTGAGGGGAAAGCGTCAAAACCGACAATGTGAATATCTTTTATTAATGTTTAACTGTTTTTGCTTATATACTATTTGGGGCATACATGGCTGAAAACCCCTCTGGTTCCTGAATCAACCAATGATTTGTATCACGTGGTCTATGACATTTGTGTCATCCAACATAGATCTTTACCTAAAAGATCACCTATAATTCTCAACCTATGAGAGTTAACCTACAATGAGAAGGAGTCACCTGACGCCATTCATCTCAATGTACCAATTTGGCATGGAGCTTGACCAGCTCCTGGCGCCAAAACCCTGTGGTTTGCACATCCCAAACTCAGCTATCAGTGTTCCAACTGGGAACCAGCTGTTCAAACCTGAATTCTTAGGCATCCCTGCCTTTATTTAGTTATCTTTGCATTTAATGGTTTTTTGTCTTAAAATCCATTAAAAGGCTTCAAAACTCAAACCAGGCGCCACCGCAGCGCCCAGCAATTTCCCCAGGCAGCGCCTCGGCGCTTCTCAAATCCATTAGGCGGCGCTTCTAACCCAATAAATTTGCCAACACGGTGCTTTTAACCCAAATTCCAGGGGTTTTCCCATAGTTATATTTAACCATACCTCTTGACACAGTCAAGGCAATTAACTACTATAATTAAATCCTCATTAGTTATATTAGCTCATGTTTATTAATTAATCTTCCCAATTAACTAACCTGTTTTGAGACGCCTAGTCTCTAAGATTGATTTGGCCAATCTTGCCTTAATTCTTTTAGTTAGCCTAAACTAACTGACCATCTATATTCTGTTCTTTTATTAAACATAGATATCCAGTTTCTAGGAACCTTTACCTCAAGAGTTCCAAACAAACCTATTTATATGCAATAAACAGCAAAAACAGAATATCTTTATATTTTGGAGCATTTATTTGGCTAAATACTCAGCAGTGACTGTAGTACGGTCACAGGCAGTGACCCATTTCTGATCAACAGTTTGATTTAAATCTGTCAACTTGGTTAACTGCTTTCTCAATTTTCTTGCCTTCCAACTAGGACAGACAATACCCAGCATTATGAGAACTACTATGGCACCTTTCTGGGATGATTGTCACTATTATCTCAACTTCTGGCCCATGGTCTTGGGTGGGAAAGCATATGTTGTACCTATTTAAGTTAGCATCAATCTTATAGTGGGCTTTGCCTGCTCAGCCTGCGGCCCACCCAATCCCCAATTCTGATAGGCTAGCTACCCAGGGCTGGTTCTATGATACTTCAGCCATAAAAAGCAATTGTTGAGCCTCTAAAATTTGACAGTAAAACTCATATCACTTCTTCTCAGACACGGACACACAGAACTCCTGGTATTCTTAATTACTAATGAGGTGAGAGGAAGCTGTTGAATGTGCCATGGTGACTGACTCTCCTCTCTCCCTATTTATGGCCAAGAAGGGAAAATATGAGATTTGGCTATTTGACCATAAAATATCTGTCTAATTGCCACTCTAAAAACTTAGATTATACACTGTATAATTACAATTTTAATAAGTAATAGACATTAATTATAGGCTATATAGTTAATAGCTATCAGAATAATTGTCAATTACACAATGTATAGTGGTGTAAATTCACTACCACCCTTGGTATTGGATCAAACTATTTCCCTCAGACGTACTAAGAAAGGCCCAAAAGTATCAGCCAAACCTCTTAATTCTTTAGGGGATTTGGCACACACAGTTGATGAGAGATTTGTGCTGGCCTACCCCGCGGATCCATTGCCTTTGGTTGCTCCCCCTGGGAAGAAACATTGATTAATTTGGACTACTTGTTGGCATGGTGTTGTCCACTTTTGAAAAACATCAGATCCAACCAATCAGATGATGTCACATCAACACTCAGAAGCCCAAGTGAATTTCAGATGCCTGGAGTTCTCTGTGGTGATCCACATGTGTGCGGTTTGCAGGCAAGGGTGAATTTGGCTTCTAATAAAGACAATATGCTAAAGAATGACAATGTGTGGTCAGGTAGCAACGTTGTAAACTAGTAGGTAACATAGAGCTGCTAGGGGTAAGTGAGGTAAGCCTAGTAGGTAACATGGTCTACTAGGGTAAGTAAGGCCTGGCTGGTATGTAATAAAGGACTACCAGAGGCAGTGGTTGCCTTCACCCAGCAGAAGATGTTGGCTGCTTTGGGCTATAGTACTTCACCTAGCAGGGTGGAGACTGAAATAGCAAGCAGGGAACTTTGTCTGTCTGGGGGGAAGTAAGGTTGGACCCCTAGTGGGTAACGCGGGCTGCCAGGGAGGGAAAGAGCTCTGAGGGATCAACATACCCTAATACGCTTGCAGGAGGTCTGTGAGCAAGAACCCTGCCTAACAAACTGGAAGGGTGTCCTCGTTTATGCCCCCATGGGAGCTTTGGGGAAACCCAAAGTGAGCATTGGAGGGTATAGGCATGCTCAGAGGTGTCACCAAGGTGGCTTGCTTGGGGAAGCAAGCTGCAGAGCTTGGTGTGATCAGGCCTCTGGGAAGTAGAGCTGATTACTCTGCAACTGAAAGCCCAGACTTCATCACCTGGGTGAGTAAAGACAATGCATAAACATAGACTTATGGTTGAATGGCCTAAGTGGATTGCCACTTGCGAGGGCCCAGGCAAACACCAGTTCAATGTAGACTCATGCCTGGGTCTACAAGTTCTGGTAATGGGGCTGAGATAAAGAACCAAGGTGGTTCACGGAATTAGCAGAGAAAACTAGCAAGAGGGACTGTTTGGTCACAGTGAAGGCTAGTTGATGAACTGTTAATTCATATTGAATGGAATGGACCAATATGGTTCAGTGTGTTAAGGGAACAAATGAAGTTTAGTGTGGAACTGGTTAAGGATAAGCAGAAGGACAAGAAGACAGGATGAAGAACTAGCAGATCATGGGTTAGGATGGCCAAAGGACCAGAAGTTGGTGCCAAAGAACTGAAGAGTTGAGAGGATGACCTAGCTGGACTGAATACAGAGGCTGGAAGAGCTGGTTTGGTGACTTTTGAGAAGAAATTTGAATATAAAGAAGCAGTTAAAGAATGATTGAATACTGCCTGATTATGATTAAAAAAGGATTAAAAATTATATAAAAAAAGAAAGAGGAGAAAAAATAACCTATAGTTTATTAGAACTATAAGTTATTTTTAGGAAAAGATGAGAGAGAAAAAGGACCAGAAAGAAGCTGGAAGAAGAACGGAGAAACTGTGAAAGCAAAAGAGCAAATTTTGCCAAGAACAACTAGGGGAGCAAAAGGAAAAGCAGCAGGCGGGTTTGAAGATGCAAAACGTTGAAAAAAACACGGAGAAACACAGAGAAACGTTGAAAAATTAAAGGATCAAAAATTGCCTAAGTAAAACATATGTGGAAGCGCTCAAGATTTGCTGGGGAAACGTGACAGGAATTACGGCAAAACTGTTTGAAACGCGGAGCAGTGGTTTACCCAGAGCAGGGCAGCTTCAAGTTTGAACCAGGGTCAGGAACAGGTCATCCAGATGAACTGTTTTGGCAAAACTGTTGAAGCAAGGCGTTTGATTGGCTGCGACCATGAGCTTACTTGATCAGGTTTTTAAGGGCTTTAACTTGAGAGTTAAAGCCTAAAAAATGGGGAGCAGAAGCAGAAAATTCAGGGCTTTCATTGGCTGAAGTAAGTTTGAAAGTTTAATATATTATAGTAGAAGAAAAACAGGATAGTTAAAGCTTTGAAAAACCAGAGTTCTAAGAGAGGATTTTGGTCTGAAACAAGGGGCTATAAAAAGGAGAGCTATCTGAGACTCTTCAGGGACTGGATCAAGTGGATTACAAAGGCCACCAAAGCTACAGAAGAAGCAGGAGACCAAGGATAGGAAGCCAGAGCCAAGTCAGACCACAGGAGCTTAAGATTAAGACAACAGAGCCCACAACCAAGGTGCCAGAGCCCAAGACCAAAGCAAAGGAGCCCAAGAACAAGGAGCAGGAGTCAAAGACCAAGTACAAGGAGTCCAAGATATTGTTAAAGGACTCCAAGTTTTGTCACCAACCCTTCACCCCTGTTGGAGAATGACAACTCTTCCAAGCTGGTCCCTGGCTATGACCCAAGACACACTATGGGGACTGGTGACCAGGAACCCCACATTCTCTCTAGCCAATCAGATGGGACTGCAGAAATTAATGAGAAACTTTCCAGTCCCCCTGGCTCTGATCAGCAAATTTTCTCCACCAGCCAATTAGATCCAAGCTCTGCGGTCATGGGATTTATCCCCCTGCAACACACTCCTTTTAACACAGCAAGGGGACCTCCATTCCCCTGCTTGTCTATTTTTCAATTTATTAATTTTTGGAAACTGTTGCCCAATACTTTGCCATTTTAAAAATTGTTGACTCTCACTTGGAGTCTTCCTTAGTCTTAAGCAAATTTTTAGTTGGTTTTCTCTTAAACCTTACCTTTAAGTGGTTCTTTTAAAACCTGGCTATCTTTCCAAAGTCCCTGAGCTTTCATCTTTCACTTAATTGTTGCGTCCACCGCTTTTGCTTTCAATATCACTGTTCAAACCTAGGTTTTATTAAAAATTCATTATAAATCCTATTTCTATTTTGAAATTTTACTCAAATCTGTTGGGTTTAAACTTGTTTTTGCTTTAAATATATTCCAAGCTCTCCAAGATTGCCGTAAAGTCCCTCTCAAGTGCCTCCTGGGTTTGTACTTGTTTTTTCTCCTTGTGGCTGCCCCATTTGCCACTGATTTTATTACATTAAGGTCCAAAAGTTGCATTCTTAAATTCCAAATTTCCTGGAGTTTGCAACTATGATTCTCCCTGTTTTGAAATTTATGGTGTTTACTTTGACTCCATTTGTGATCCTCCTCTGGACCACTGCCCCCAACCTATGGTCTCAATTTTCCACTTCTGCTTTCCTGGTGGGAGATGATCCCTCTAGTCTCTTGTGCCTCCCTGGCAAACTTCTCTTTTTGGGTGAGACAATTGTCAAGAGCCTAACTTGCAACAACTTGGATTTTTCTGCCGTGAACTACACTGTACCTGATCTCACCTTGGAGGAGATGCCAGTGCCCATCACCCATAGCTTGAACAGAGACAATTTGGCAACCCTCCAAGCACCTGTGAAGTTGCTTTTGCTCCCACCCACACGCCCTGGTTGCTCACTGGGCTAGTGTTGATGGGATTGAATGCATACTTTCCTCAGCTGTCCTCTGCGTCCTCTCTTTGGTCCCCCTTTGAGTGGCCATTCCACTACTCCACTGGGCGGCATCCTAGTGGTTCATCTCACCAGGATGGGAGCCAAACTTAGTTAGTTTAGCTCCCCTCTCTCACATAATAGACAAGCCCATTTCTTCTGCCTTTGAAGCCTTTTGCTACTGGGTGTGGAGCTTACTTCTTGCCCTCATCTGCGCTAGCTTAGAATCACTCTTGCTGGATTTCTCTCAGTGTGAGCTGCGTGGTCACTTCTGTCTATCTTCAAGTTGTGCCTCACCAAGAAGTCTGCTTCTCCCTCCACAGCTTCTTATGCTGCATCAGCGGTGAATATCACTCTGATGTCACCCTGCACCCCCCTTCTGCGGCCGTTCATGAAAAGGTTCTGGATGCCCTTGGGAGCTGCAGCTTTGCCTTTCTGCAGACTCAGCGTCCGCGGACACTCCCATCTCCAACACTCAGAGATTGGTGGCCCTTTTGGATGCTCTTGACAGAGACGCCTGCCTTTGGGTGCACTCTCTCCTCCTCCAAAGCCAGGAGCTTGGGGATACTTCCTCCCCTCCTTACGCTGGTATCTTCAGTGGTGGCTGCTCTGGGTTTCAAGGCCTCAGTTATATTTGAGACCCTCTGTTCCAAAGGTCTCGCCCCTGACCTTGCCTCCCATGTTGAGTGCTTTGCAGTGAAAATTACTTCCCTGGACCTCCCTACTGAGATGGTAGTGGCCATGTTCTGCAACTCCTTGGACTCTGCTTCAGCTGACAAGAGTGTGTGGGATCCAGCTCCTACCTTCCTCAAGAAGGCATTTGTGTTGGCCCGCAAGCTTGGAGCCAAGCCAGCCTACCAGCCCAAGTCTGGTGTGCTGGCCCATCTTCTGGTTACTAATCCCACCCAGGCTAAGCCTCCTGTGACCAAGCCTCCCAAGACGCCTGTCATCAATGTGATGTGCCGCGCCTGTCAGGCTCCCAACTGGCCCACCTCTACAGGATCCCTCCCTGTCTTTGCAGCTTCTGCTGCCATCCCTGAGGTTTCTTCCTGCAACCCTGCTGTATCCATTCTGACCCTTAAGAATAAAGAAGATCTTTCTTATTTCCTTTTTACTACAACCTTTTATACAAGATACTGTCAGGCTAAGACTGCAGTCTTGGTGATACGGGTGCTGCAGGCAATTTTATGGACCTGGCACTGGCCCAATCCTTGAGTTTGTCCTTGCTCCCTCCTCAGAGCCTCATTGCTGCCAGCAAGGTACCAGTTCTCAGCTATCCCATCACTAACCCACTTGTGGGGTTCCTGGTCACCAGTCCTCATAGTGTGTCCTGGGTTGTAGCCAGGGACCAGCTTGGAGGAGTTGTCATTCTCCAACAGGGGTGAAAGGTTAGTGAGAAGCTTATAATTGGCTTGCATAAGAGCAAACTCCTCAAGTACCTTTCCAATCACCAAGCAAGCGTCTCCCCTGCATACCTGGACTTCAGCAGGTGCCAGCCCGCCTGTAGGCCAATACCAATCCTGGAGTAGCCTTGCAAACTCTTCTTTAATGAACTCTCTTCCTCTATTTGACATTTCCAAATGCCTGGTCACCTTCTCTCACTCCTCCTGGGCAGATTTACTAGAGGCAAACTTCCTACACCCTAGGCAGTATGATTCCTCATCCTCTGGGCTAGGGTAGAAAATATGGGGTAGTTGACTCATGAGACTTATATACTCTTTTTACACGGGAAAATCAGATAGGGGTCGTAATAGGCGCTTTATTCTCCGTCAGAAGGAAGTTCCCCTTAGAAACCTTCTGAGATATCACCTTTGGATAGGAAATAAGAAAGGGTTTGTGCCAAAACTTGGAGTCCTTTAACACTAACTTGGACTCCTTGTACTTGGTCTTTAACTCCTGCTCCTTGTTCTTGTGCTCCCTTGCTTTGGTCTTGGGCTCTGGCACCTTGGTTGTGGGCTCTGTTGTCTTAATCTTAAGCTCCTGTGGTCTGGCTTGTCTCTGGCTTCCTATCCTTGGTCTCCTGCTTCTTCTGTAGCTTTGGTGGCCTTTGTAATCCACTTGATCCAGTCCCTGAAGAGTCTCAGATAGCTCTCCTTTTTATAGCCCCTTGTTTCAGACCAAAATCCTCTCTTAGAACTCTGGTTTTTCAAAGCTTTAACTATCCTGTTTTTCTTCTACTATAATATATTAAACTTTCAAACTTACTTCAGCCAATGAAAGCCCTGAATTTTCTGCTTCTGCTCCCCATTTTTTAGGCTTCAACTCTCAAGTTAAAGCCCTTAAAAACCTGATCAAGTAAGCTCATGGCCGCAGCCAATCAAACGCCTTGCTTCAACAGTTTTGCCAAAACAGTTCATCTGGATGACCTGTTCCTGACCCTGGTTCAAACTCGAAGCTGCCCTGCTCCGGGTAAACCACTGCTCCGCGTTTCAAACAGTTTTGCCGTAATTCCTGTCACGTTTCCCCAGCAAATCTTGAGCGCTTCCACATATGTTTTACTTAGGCAATTTTTGATCCTTTAATTTTTCAACGTTTCTCTGTGTTTCTCCGTGTTTTTTTCAACGTTTTGCATCTTCAAACCCGCCTGCTGCTTTTCCTTTTGCTCCCCTAGTTGTTCTTGGCAAAATTTGCTCTTTTGCTTTCACAGTTTCTCCGTTCTTCTTCCAGCTTCTTTCTGGTCCTTTTTCTCTCTCATCTTTTCCTAAAAATAACTTATAGTTCTAATAAACTATAGGTTATTTTTTCTCCTCTTTCTTTTTTTATATAATTTTTAATCCTTTTTTAATCATAATCAGGCAGTATTCAATCATTCTTTAACTGCTTCTTTATATTCAAATTTCTTCTCAAAAGTCACCAAACCAGCTCTTCCAGCCTCTGTATTCAGTCCAGCTAGGTCATCCTCTCAACTCTTCAGTTCTTTGGCACCAACTTCTGGTCCTTTGGCCATCCTAACCCATGATCTGCTAGTTCTTCATCCTGTCTTCTTGTCCTTCTGCTTATCCTTAACCAGTTCCACACTAAACTTCATTTGTTCCCTTAACACACTGAACCATATTGATCCATTCCATTCAATATGAATTAACAGTTCATCAACTAGCCTTCACTGTGACCAAACAGTCCCTTTTGCTAGTTTTCTCTGCTAATTCCGTGAACCACCTTGGTTCTTTATCTCAGCCTCCATTACCAGAACTTGTAGACCCAGGCATGAGTCTACATTAAACTGGCGTTTGACTGGGCCCTTGCAAGTGGCAATCCACTTAGGCCATTCAACCATAAATCTATGTCTATGTGTTGTCTTTACTCACCCAGGTGATGAAGTCTGGGCTTTCTGTCACAGAGTAATCAGCTCTACTTCCCAGAGGCCTGATCACACCAAGCTCTGCAGCTTGATTCCCCAAGCAAGCCACCCTGGTGACATCTCTGAGCATGCCTATACCCTCCAATGCTCACTTTGGGTTTGCCCAAAGCTCCCATGTGGGCATAAACAAGGACACCCTGTCAGTCTGTTAGGCAGGGTGCTTGCTCACAGACCTTCTGCAAGCGTATTAGGGTACATTGAGCCCTCAGAGCTCTTCCCCTCCCTGGCAGCCCGCGTTACCTGCCAGGGGTCCAACCTCTACTTCCCCCAGACAGACAAAGTTCCCTGCTTGCTATTTCAGTCTCCACCCTGCTAGGTGAAGTAATATAGCCCAAAGCAGCCAACATCTTCTGCTGGGTGAAGTCAACAACTTCCTCTGGTAGTCCTTTGTTACCTACCAGCCAGGCCTTACTTACCCTAATAGACCATGTTACCTACTAGGCTCCCCTTACTTACCCTAGTAGATCATGTTACCTACTAGTTTACAACGTTGGTACCTGACCACACATTGTCATTCTTTAGCATATTATCTTTATTTGAAGCTAAATTCACCCTCACCTGCAAACTGCACACATGTGGATCACCACACCACTTAGTTACTATACAGACTCACACATGTTTATGAGTAAATTCTCTGCTGTTGAGGATCTCCTGTATCCTGTAATTGTGGGTGTGGGGTGGTGGCGGCGCCAATTGGCGCAGATTGACTGCCTCACCAATGAGCTTCACTTCTTGTTGAACAGGTGTCCAGGTTCCTTCCCCCTCCTTACCTTGGGGTGGGAACCACCTGAGTCATGCTTATCTCTTGCGGCAACCCCAGTCTACCCTCCTGAGCCCTTTGCCCTTCCGGCCATCCTTGCTCCTTTCAAGGACGCCTTTGATGCTACCCTTTCCTATGCTCTCCCTCCACACTCTTGCCACAATTTGACCTTTAAGACAACGGTTGACCTCATAGAAATTGATGCCCCAATGTACCCCCTTGGTGAATTGGAGGACAAGTTGTTAGGCACGTGGTTGGACAACATGTTGGATAAAGGGTGGATTGTCAAGAAGCTCTCCTTGGTTAGCTCCCCAGTGGTTTTTGCTAAGAAATCAGATGGGTCCCTTCAGCCTTGCGTTGATTATACCCTCCTTAACAATATCACCATCCTGGACTGCTACCCACTCCCCCTGGAAGCCTCTATTGCCCAGTTCATTGCCAAGTCTTGTGTCTTTTCAAAACTGGACCTTGTTAATGCCTTTAATCAGGTTTGTGTGGCGGAGGGGGATGAGTGGCTCACAGCCATCAAAACTTGGTGTGGCTGCTTCCAATTCAAGGTCATGCCTTTTGGCTTGAAGAACGCTCCTGCAATTTTCCAGCGGGTCATTGAGGATGTCTTGGGGGACCTCTGTTTCTCCTGTGCTGTGGCGCACATTGATGACATCCTGATCCACTCCCCCACTCTTGAGCAGCATGCTAAGGACCTGGTGGCTGTGATGGCAGCTATCCATAAGGCCCAGCTATTCATTGAGCCCAGCAAGTGCAAGTTCTTCAAGTTGGAGGTCATCTTTATGGGTAACTTGGTCCTGAAGGATGGTCATGCAGTCTCTCCTGACAAGGCTAAGGCTCTTTGGGAGTGGGCTACCCCATGGAATCAGGTGTTGCGCTGTTTTCTGGGTACAGTGATCTTCCTCAAGAAGTTCTCCCCCGCCATCTCTGAGCTTGCTGCCCCCTGCACGGCAACTGTGGTAAGTTTGACTCCCTGGTAGTCAACACTATAGTAAAGTGAGAATTCAGCTTTTTCCCTGATTGACAACTGGAAATTGACACTTTTTTTAATTAACAGATCCTGATGTACTGAATCTTTTTAATATAAAAAATTAAGCCTTACAGCTATGGTATACTAAATTAACCCCAGAAAGTTCAAAAATGCAATAAAAAATGTATTTTTGACTAATAAGAATAAAGAGAAATAAGCAAATATTTCTCATTTTACTATGTAATTTACACTCTTCATTATAAAAATATTTTTGATTACCATAAAAATTAAAATTCCAATGAGCCAAAAATAAACAAAAACACAACAATAAAAGTTATGCAAAATATGAAGAAATATTAGTATTTATTTGTTATAGTTCATATAAGTATAAATGTGAATTTCTTTTTGTTTTATTAGGAAATTAACAAAAATTAAGATATTTCATTCACTTTCAACTATAACTATTCATCTCAAACTTACCATGTATACATAAATAATCAGTGCTATCTAATTAAATCAAAAAATGGAAAAATTAAAACTAAAAACTAATTGCTCAAAGCTAAAAAGTAAAAATTAAAACCATAGAAGCAAGACAGAAAGTTTATTCCTCCCCATTCTTCCCCTTCTTCATTTTGGCCCCTTCTAGGAGGGCAGTTACAATGAGCTCAAGCTGCTGCTTGATCTCTAAGGCCTTGTATTTATGCTTGGCCATATTTTGAATGGCCTTGGTGAATAGGGTGGAACAGGTTGTGGGTTTGATGGGGGGACACAGTTTGCCAAGTCACACAGCTTGGAGATGGTTTTCTCCTGCTTGTGCTGCAGAAAGGAGAAGAACTTATTGAACTTTGGATGAAGCCCAAAGTTGGCCTTAAGATGCTTGTGATAAGTCTCTAGCACTGAGGTGGTCTTGAGCTCACCATGCACTGCCACCTGGTACACATTCCAGCTGGCCTTGGCACAGGCCTTGCCTTGCCTCTGTGTGACAACCTTCCCAATCCACTGGGGCTCAAAGTACTCAAGGAAAGGCTTAAACTCCAAGTGCTCAACTATGTAAGGATCCTTTGAGAGAACCTCAAACCCCTGCTCAGTGTGCTCTGGCTTTTAAAAAGCCAAGCCACTAAATTGTGCCAGCACAAATTTGCAGGTGTCCAAAGTATCCCTCCGGCTCAACCTACTTAGCTCAGCATGGGCCTGCACATTCCAAGCAACTGCTTGGTGGTAGTGGAAGTGGCATCCCTTTACCTCCCTGATGAACAGCTTCTCAAATGCATTGAACTGAGCAGGCTCAAAGTCCATAATGCACATGGCAGGCCCAAGTGCTCTCAGCCTTACCTTTTCCTCCAAGTCCAGGGTGGCCTGGTCTTTGTCAGAGGCAGGAGGGTTGGCGCGGGTGTAGGGGGTCTTCTTAGCATTGTTGTTGTCAGGAAGGAGGGAAAGTGCTTGGTAGAGGATGGTAAAAGCACGGGTGTAAATGGTCTTGGTGGCCCCAGGAAGAAGAAAGAACACAAGTGGAATCACCTGGATGTTAATCTGGGCATGGATCATCCAGAGCTGCTTGAACATCTGGGGGCAAGTGGCAAAGGTACCATCAACTAGCCAGGTTGAAGCCCTTTTCAACTCCATCAGGTTCTGCTGAGTTGAGTAGCAGATTATGCAGTCTTTGGTGGCGGGCCCGTTGTCATGAAGAAGGAAGCATTCCCCACTCAGAAGCTGCTTGAGCTTGTGGGTGAGCGTAAGCTCTGAGAGGAATCAAAAACCTTGGGGGAGGGGGATTGGCGGCAATACACTTATTGATTGTGAACTTAACCAACTGCTCTTGAGTTGGCACCAACTTGAGATTGTTGGGTTTTAAGTGCTGCAGGGCTTTAATAGCCAGATCAGATACTCAGAGGTGAGAGGATGTTGGGATCACCTGGGCCAGGTATCATTTTAACATCCGGGCTATAAGATGATTGGGGGGCTCACAAGAGTGCTCCCCCTTCTCTGAAGTTTCTTGCTCCCAGCCCTCAGTGCTTACCTGGGCCCCACAAGTCTTATCCTCACAGACAAAGTGCTTGCTCTTGGTTTGGCGCTTTTGATTGTTACAATTAAAAGTGTACTTATCAGCTACATAGCCAGGGCCACCCTTTACTGAAATGATGGGGGAAAATGGGGGAAGCACTTGGGGACTTTGAACTCTCTGTCCACATTGCAGATATTGTGGATGGCCAGTGGATCCCAAGCCACGTGACCAGAAGCTTTGAACTTCTTGAAATATTCCTCAGGCTCATCCTGGGGGTCAGATGAGGGAGGGGGAAGAGCCATCAGGAGGAGGAGAGAAAGGTTCTTTGAGGCCTGCTTGGATGTCTTCTTTTTCTTACCAGAAGAAGAGTTGGGCTCCTTGGTAGGTTTGGAGTTGGCCTCTGAGTGGTAAAATAAGTGGTCAGTAAGATCACCATCAGATTTATTGGGGGAGGAATTTTTGGGGGAAGGTGAAGAGAATGTGGAAGATGAGGGTAGAGGGGGAAGGAGATAGGGTGGGAGACTTTGCCTTTGCAGGCTTCTTGGCACGCTTGGGAGTGGAGGCAGTTTCTTTGGAGCCCTTGGAGGCTATGTGCTTGGGTTATTGGCTGTTCTTGTTTGATTTTGTCTAAAGAAAGGTTTAGTTTTGTAAATAAAATAGTGTGAAAGATATTAGACACAGAGGTAAAGCAAATTAAAAGTTAAATGAAAAGTATGCAAATAAAGTTTTATTTATCAAGAAAAAAACATAAAAAAGTAAATATAAGCAAAATAGAAACTCAAAGTATAGATATAAAGGTTAAAACATAGAAAATAAGTGAATTTATTATGAAGCATCAAAGATGTTAGGGTCAGCATAAAATCTTAGTGCTAAATCAATGTAAAAGTACAATTAAAAATAAAAAATATATGAAAATTATATGAAGAGCAGCAGAAAAAGTAGCAGATTATAATAGCAAAAAAAATTATTATATGGAATTTTTTTATTGAGAGTTGAAAATTCAAAACATAGTAAAGTATCAAGTTTGGCACTGTTGATCAGCTGAAAAAAGCTGAATTCTCACTGTTGAATATGCCAGAGTTGAGCAGAAACATCAAATTTACTATGTTTTTTTACATATGTTGCAACATCTTTGATTACTCCCTCTTGGGAATTAACACCCCAAGTAAATCACTGAGTGGCTCACCAAGTGGTTCACTGCCCAGTCAATAAACTGGTGGCATCATTATCAGTTAACCATCTATGACAGGGATCACTCAATCCAGGTCCTAAATGGAACACAACTTGATTAAGCCTTGTGACTCAAGAGGAACATTACTCAGATAAGCCCCATGATCTCCATGATGTACATGGACAGCATGTGGCTTGTCATGATACTATATAATATCTTATATTCATATCAAATAAAGTATTATTCTCTTCTTAATATTCCCCTTTATTTTGTTTATTATACTTCCCAGAAGTATAAACTCGACAGTGGTAGCACAGGTAGGTTATCCATACCTACCCAACTCAAAGGAAAAATTCCTCCCAAAAAAAGAACCCAAACAATGTCACTCCCTAATGGCTGGAGAGATTACAAAGTAGGACAAGACGTCCCCCCAGGCCTTGTCATCTACAATAATCTCCTTGTACCCATTGACCAGTACAACACTTTCAAAACCCGCATACTGTTTCCTACCATGCCAACCACAACAGTGTCTATACAACCTGAGATACCCAATATTGTGTTTCAACGCTTACATACCACTGAGATTAGTGCCTTTGAAGGACTACACTGTGAGAACGCTTCTCTTTGGATCAACAGCACCAAGAGCAAGTTCAAACAAGTGCAGTACCCCCAAAGACTCTGGGTCAGCAAAATTGCCCTCTGTGTCACAGGGATTGCTTCACGCTTTGTTACCAAATGGCTAGCCCAACATCCTGACCAGAAGGAAAATTGGGAAGTGTTCAAGGCCACATTCCTCAAAAGGTTCTCCATGAAGGACTCAGATGTGGTGATCATGACTGAGCTTTGAACCTTCAAAATGATAGGAACCATCAAAAAATACATTGCTGCATATGAAGGACTACATGACCGTGTACCCAATACCATCAACTTTGATGAAGCTGGACCACACCTGGACTTCTACAATGGCCTTCCCACACACATTAGACGTCATTTTGACATGACCTGATGCAAGAACTTTGAGGATGTATTCCTAGAAGAAAAACACATAGCTCAAAAGTCTGACAATCTACCCGCCCCAACAAGCGCAAGAAAAACCCTGCAGCTAAGAGAGAGCCTTGTCCTAATAAGCAAAACAACTGAGCCCACAGTACCCAGCCTTGAAATAGAAATCACACTGCACAAGCCAACCAGGCCAGCACCAAAGATACCAACAAGGAGGGAAAAGCTCAGGGGAGTTCTTAGGTGAGCTGTCCTCCCCCACTTCACAAGACTTATACAGAAAACAAGACGTGGATTCAATCACCATAATCCAAGTTCCCTCCAGCAATCCTCTACTGTTTGCCGCCCAAACCGGAAATAAACTCCTTACCTATCCTTTCTGTTTTCACAGATACCAGGGCACAGCACTATTTGACACTGGAGCCTATCAATCACTCATTAACAAGATTTTTGCAGACCTCATGAAGTTACCTACCATTTGAAGTAGCATCAAGAAAGTCATCATGGCAGACAACCACAGCACACCAGTTACCCATAAGACAAAACCTTTCTGGGCCTAAATTGGAGACGTCCAAACAACAATTAGCGGCCCCATCATTCCAATCCCCAAATATGATATCATACTTGGACTAGATTGGATGTAAAAGACAAAGCCTCACATTGACTGGAACAGTGCCACCCTCACTATCCAGTAAGGAGAAGTCCACCATCACATGTACCCAACACATCTTGACACCCTCATGAGGGACCACATAATTGTAAAGATCATGGAAACAGAGAAAGAAAATGACATCAGCAAAATCAATTAGAGCACATGTTCATATGAAGTCATCCACTTCAAAAACACAGAAACTCAGCACAAACAAAACCCAATTAGAGACCAGCTAGTCAATAAATTTCCCTCCCTATTCCAAGAAACACTACCTGGGCTGCCCCCTGATTGGGGGTATCCAGCATGAGATTGACTTAAAAGGTAGTGTGCCTAAAGCACAACCCATCTACCGCCTCACACCGCAAGAAGACAATGCCCTGAAAGCCTACCTTGTCAAAGCACTCAAGAAAGGCCTTATTAGACCTTCAAAATTACCCTTTGGTGCTGCTGTCTTCTTTGTGGCAAAGAAAGATGGAGGCCTCTGACTAGTCACAGACTACAGGGCCCTCAACAAGATCACAATAAAGAACAGGTATCCCCTGCCCCTAATTGATGACCTTTTGATGCCCTGGGGGTCCCAAATCTTCACAAAAATTGATTTGACAGCAGGATATCACAAAATTGTGTGAAACCTGAAGACATCCCAAAGACTGCATTTTGGACAAAATATGGATCCTTTTGAATGTGTTTTTCTCAATTTTGGCATGAAAAACGCTCCCAGTACCTTTTTAACTTTCATGAATGAAGTATTCAAGGAAAACATTAGGAAAATAGCAATTATCTATCTAGACATCATCATCATCTATATTCCCAACCTACAACAACACTGGGAAGACGTCCACACAGTCCTCTGTACCCTGCAGGAAAACCAACTAATTGCCAAACCATCCAAATGTGAGTTCTTCTCAACTGAACTTCCCTTCCTTGGTCATATCATTAGCAAGGACGGTATCAAGCTCAATCCAGAACAAAATACGCGCTATAACAGAGATGCCAGCCCCAAAAACAAGAGCAAACTCCGCACTTTCCTTGGAATGGTAGCCTATGTACGCAGATTCATCCTGACTGGGGCGCCCTGACAGCCCCCTATCAGCCATCACTGGAAAAAACAACCAAGTTTGTCTGGACACCTTTACAAGATCAACATTTCTGCCAGCTAAAAAAGAGCGCATGGTCACTGCCCCATCTTGCAATATCCAAACCCGCAAGGGTATCTATGAGCTAGAAACCGACGTGTCTGATTATGCCATAGGAGGGAGTCCCTCCGTATCCAAACGGCACAGAAAGACTTCCTCCCATGG
>QTSX02004683.1:0-24783 GCA_014839935.2 Entomophthora muscae | reverse complement strand
TCAAGCTCCCTGATTTATTTTTACTTGAGTTTACTTGTAACCACCCAAGTTAACCAAATTTCTACAACTGAAGGGCTTTGAAAAATCTACCTTTGGACTCTAACTTTTCTGGATTTTTCAAAAATGATGCTCACTGTCCTCAAGTTTGTGGTGTTTTCCTTGGCTCTGTTTCTGCTGCACCTTTGGTCCAGTTCCCCAGATCTTTGGGTCCAAATCTCCTCTTCTGTGCGCCTTGTGGGTGATGACCCCTTCAGTCTCCTGCACTTTCTGAGTAGTCTCCTCATCTCAGGGAAAGCTCTGGTAAAGAGCCTGACTTGTGATGACCTGGACTTGTACTTCCCTGACCATGACTTGCATGTTCCCCTTGTGAAGATATAATCTGCATCTCCCCCCTCAGCTGGAGAGAAACAACTTTGTCCCTCTGCAGGCACCTGAGGTTCTGACTCATGTCCCCACCTGTACGCCTTGGTTGCTCACTGGTCTTATGTTGATGGGACTGAATGCCTACTTCCTTCAACTATCCCTCTGGTCCCCTCTTTGAGCGGCTGTCCCAGTGATCCACTGGGCGTCATCTTGGTGGTTTGTTTAGCCAGAATGAGAGCCAAACTTAGTTAGTTTAACCCCCTCTCTTACACCTTTGGTTGTGGAAGCTCTTGCGCCTTCTCTTCTCTAGCTGAAAGAAAAGAACTCCAGTCCCCAATTAGCACCCATAGTTATGGAACACATCCCCACACACACCCCTTGGTTGCTTATTGGCCTGGAGTGGATGGGGTTGAACGCCTACTTTGTAAGAGAGGGGGGCTAGGCTAACAAAGTCTGGCTCTCATCCTAGTGGAACCATCCATCAGGATGCCATCCAGTGCAGGACTGGAATGGCTGTCCTAACAGGCCTCCCAAAGAAGGCAGGCCAAGACAAGGGAGGGAAATAGGTGTCCAAGCCCATAATCAAGGCACCAGCAAGCAACCACAGAGAAAGATCCCAGGTGAGAGGGAGATCTGGATCCATGGGAGGAAGTTGATGCGGGAAGGGGAGGGAGTGGCTTGGAACTGGCATAAATTTGGTGTTGTGTGGGTCCAGGAAAGGAGATTTATCAGTCTCTGACTTTGTGAATTGTGGGAGGTCCTTGGGATAAAGACCTACCCAAGACAACTTGACAACTGTGTTAAGAATGGTGGGAACTTGGGTCAAACAAGAAAGAGGATTGGAGAGCAGGCCAGGATTGGAAGTAGAATGTGTTGCAGCCAAGGAAGGTCTATTCCAAATGCCTGGGGTTGTGGTCCATAACAATAGAAAGATGGGGACTATAGTCATCATAAGTAGCTTAAGTAGTGAAGATAACATTTCTGCAGAAGAAGGGTTTAACAAAACCCTTTGGGCAGACACACTGTGAGAACTAGGATGCTTCCAAGGTTTTGAACTGAGTTTGGATCCTCTTGGATTGAATCTCAACAAGAAAACACAGGTGGACAGACAGCTGGCCAGACGGGTGGCAGGGAAGGCAGACCAAAGGAGAGTGAGAGGAAGAAACGGCAGCAGGAGTCAGGACAATAATCTCTGTTATCTAATAAAACTACAAAAATACAAATAAATTTGAAAAATCAGGAGTTTTATTTGATAATTGGAATTGGTAAGCAAGGGACCTGATGGCCCTTGCTTCCATTATATGCATAGGAGGGGTGATGGTACCAGGGGCGTTATAGGAGGGAGTTTTAGGAAGCAAAAAAAGAGGGAACCAGTTAGAAGTAGTGGCCTAATCTATCCATGGCCTGGGCCCAAGAAATAGGAGCAACAGGCCCAAGTGTGAGGAACAACCACCCAGTTGGCTAGGTGCATTCCAGGGGTTCAGGCCCAGCATTAACCCTAATGCCTGCCTTCAATGTCACAACTGGAATGGCTCCAGAACCATTTTCTTCAAGTTAAGGGACCCCCGGGCCAGAGGAATTGTTTGGCCAGGAATCCACTAATTGTGGGATTTTATTCCCAAATTTCCTGGGCTGTGGATTAGGCAAACCTGGTAAAATGGGGCCTGTGTTTTCATGTTGTCCTGCCAATTGTTTCAAGGAAAGACAGCACCAGGAAAGCAACCAATCTAGCTGGATTAAAATCTCCTTCATAGCTGGAGGGGAATCCACAAAAGGGGAGAAGATTTGGCCGTAAAAAGCCAGCACAAAACGCTTGTCCGCAGTGTGTGCCAGGTCCTCCAAGTTTTGGAGAGGTTTTGACTGCACCTGCCTGCTTTTTTGTTAGTCTGGGGGATATATCCCTGACCAGGGCTAACGGCGGGCCTTGGAACTTTACATACTGTCTTCAGCTGTCCCCAGTGTTCTCCTTGTGGTCTCCCTTTAGAGCAGCAATTCCAGTGATTCACTGGATAGTATCCTGGTAGTTTGTCCCTCCAAGATGGGAGCCAAACTTAGTCAGTTTAGCCCCCTCTCTCACAAATTGTAGGTCTTGTGCTGTTTTTTATTTTCTGGTGGTAAAGCTTGGTTTGATTAGCCTTGGAAAAGATAAAGTTTTAAAATTAAGCTGGTAAATCTAAACAATAAAGGATCTTTAGATGGTCATGGTATAGCTTTTATTGGCAGGTAGAGTTTATTTTAACCCTTTGATCTACTGTAAGGCTAAACAAAGCGCTTATGAGGAATTTATAGCAGGATCAGACATGTCAGGAGTTCAGTCAACGGAACAACAATTGGCTGAAGATCAGCTGCTGTGGAAACTTGTTGGGAGGCTAATACCTTGATTTGAACCAGAAATATCTCTGGTGACGAAGGTTCTGAATATCTCACCTGGACATCTTGAAATCAGCCCTGCGGTATTTGAGATTGATGTGAGAAAGTGAACCGCTAGTGAGGAGTTTGTTATGTGCAGTAGTGGAAATCTGGTACCCGTTTGGAATTGGAACAGGATAGCAACTAACGCGAGGTTTGGTGCTCTAGATGATGGCCAGATTGGGGGTTCTGATGCTGATGGTTGGTATTGGGGTAGGGATGGGAACAGCAATTGTGTGAACACAGAGTCACAAACTGGGTTTTTTATGTTTTGGATTGGGTCACAAAACAATCTGGATGGATCTGTTTGCAACTTTTGGAGTAGGTCCTAACCTGTGCCTCGCTCCATTGGTTAGGTCACAAAATATCAAGGGAAGGTGTTTTCAAATATGGAACAGATAGGTTTGTTTTGTGCATGGCACAGGATGTAAAATTAAAAGGGGTTTTTAAAGATGAGACGTATGATATCATTTTGTGCAAGGCAAAGGATATAAGATCAGAGCAGGTCCAGTTGTTGGATCTTACTTTTAACCAAGATCCATCAAAGCTTTATCTGCCATTATCTTGCGATGATAGCTTTGATCGTACCACAGTTGGCTTTAGATGATCATGGTAAAAGGCTGGTAAAAACATGTACATATCTATTTCAATTGGAAGGCATGGTTGGCATACTTATGATCGGAGGCGGCACAAACCCGCATGCGGCTGTGCCTCGTCGCATCGCGTCCATGCCGATATGCTTTGTGGCTTTAGGAGCGGGCACGGAATGCAGCAGTTGTGGTTGTGGCCTGCCCCCTGAAAACCCAAAACAGAGCTGTGCGGACTGTGATGCGACATGAAGGTCACAAAATGATCTGTGCCCAACTGCCAAAGCCACAAAACCAATTGTGACGGGCAAGGCTTGGCCATGAAACCAGTTGTGTTGATTTTGGTGGTCGTCCCTACTCTAGTTGGCATATGTTCTTGGGGTTTGTATAACTTTGCTTGGGGTGGTGCAGCTACCCTTGAGCTGTATAGATCCGTTGATGAAGAAGTTGGCGTTGAAATATCAACTTTAAGGTGTCGCCAAAGGTAGGGGTCAGGTACCTACCGTAAAGGCAGATCTTTCAGGTAGTTGTGTTGATCTGCACTCAACTATCGAAGCAGCACCAGAGGTTGGCTTGGGTTGTCAGCCCCATGTATGATTGTCCTGTGCAAAAGTAACAAAGCTAAGTATCGTCTTTATGTGGTTTTAATTATGGAGAGAAAGAATTAATCTTTTATTTAAACTATTCAAGAGCTGAAGGGGCACAACTAAATTAAAATGACTTTTTGGGATCTGATTGGCGGGGAGGGAGTTGATGGATTATTGTAGGGAAGCTTCAGTAGCCGGGGTGCCGCCTGTCAGCCGTCACAGCGAGTTGGATTGCCTTGTTGAATTCCGACATCCACTTCTTTGTGGTAGAGGGGGTGGCGGTCTTGAGGGTCAGGATATCTTTGGCGTAGACCAGTTGGAAGCAGCTTTCATCTAAAGAAGGGTTAAGTCATGGGCAGAGGGGGTTGCGTTACCGTAGGGGGAGAATATGCCTCTGCGACCTTGGGTGGTTTGAGCATCACGTACTTTAAGCCGAGCCAGGGGTATGGGCTGAATGGTTGTTAGTGGGGGTATAAGTAAAGAGGCTACTGTTCTATATAAGACGAAGCGATGGGGGGAGGAGGGCGGGGCCGGCTGGGTGAGAATAAAAATATCATTGAAGAGAAAGCCATGGAGCTGCTTTCCAGACTTCTGCTTGGCGAGGGGACCATCCATGATGGCGCGCCTTGGGCCCATTTGACGTGTCATGCCTTCCAGATTGAAGTCGGGGTATGAGGAAAGATCGATTGCTTGTTTATGCTCCAGCAGCTGCTGGGCATCTTCGCTTTCCCGAGCGCAGCTGTTGATTTCATCCAGCAACGATTTCGCCTTTTGGACAGCTTGGGTCAACCTCTCAAAGTCTGGGTGCTCGGCAGATGTGTATTTCAGAATCTAGAGGTGAGCGTAAATTGCCTTATGCATTACCTGGCTTAACAGCAAGGGATACCGGGTGATGCGCTGTACTGGCTGCAGAAGGAAGGAAGTGAGGGAGAGCATACGACAACGTGGCTCTTTCTGTGCCTCGGCAAGAAAGGAAGCTAGTTGAGGAGGAGGGTGCTGGAGATAGCGTGAGGCAGCAGCGTGACTGCCACAATAGGTGCCATATGCAACAAATGCAGATGCGTGGTCAAGAAACACAACTCCCACCTGATCGGCTGAAGCGCCTTCTAGCTGGGATAAGAACATGGTGTTGATGACAATCAGGTCAGGGAGATTTGAAAACAGAAGCTCAAGCTGCTCCTTGTCGCCTTGGGACTCAAGGGGTAGATAGAACACATCCAATATCAACTGCATGTCGTGTAGATAATGCTTTTCAGTAGCGATGAGTTCATGGACAGCTTCGTGGCGCTTGATTTCTTCCTTTGAAAGGCTGGCGAGGAAAGCAGGATCGACTTGGCTTGCCCAGCCCTGGCGATGCTGCGACTAAAGGTTAGCTGCAGAGATGTAGGACTTACGTTCATGGCACCCATATCCTCTCCAAAATCAAAGGAGCCTAGCGGGAGATGATGGTAAGAGCTGGACTTGTGGTTGGAACCAGAATTGCGCGAGGAGGAAGTATCGTTGTCGGAGTGGTAGCCTTGAGTCCGGGTAGCGCCATTGGTGGATTCTTTGAGAGAGAAAGGGTTGGTATGGTTGGCAGTAGTTTGAGGCGAGAGGATATCGGCAGGGAGATAAGCCAGCGCTTGTGTTTCAGGGTGGCGTGCCATATACCAATCGGGGTCAGAAGAGTCGAGGATTTCAACAAGCAGATTGGCTGAGAAAAGCTGTGTCCCGTCCTCTACTTCGGCGGTAAAGTCCTCCAGCAGCGTAAACAACTGGGTGTCGGGTTCTTCTGGCACACTAAAGTCGAGATAGGAGCTGGGGATCCAGTGCGGCTCTTCAGCAGTCCCTTCGATGTAGCCTAAACACCAGCCTGGCCCGTCAGGTGGGAACCCAACCACTAGTACGATTTGACCAGGGATAATGGAAATATCATCACTGGTGAACTCATAAATAACCGTTGTTCGTTGCGGCGCTTCTGAGGGTGCTTCCACGTTTAGAAGTTGTGGGGAAGTATCGGAGGTGTCGGCCGAAGCCAAGGAAACCGCAGAGCTTAGCAGTGTAGACTCAAACTGAATAGGCGGGGAACTTTCTTCGGATGATTCAGGTTCTGGAGTTGCGGTGAAGCGCACGTCTGAAGGAGGGCTTTCTTCAGGTGGGGCTTCGTTATCGTGGTCTGGAACAGAGTCAGCTTTGGCTACAGTCTCGGACGCTGTCAACCCAAGTGCGGTGTTTTCTGGATCTGAAATATCTGCCTTGAGTTCATGGAGAGGACTTAGGTTTGATGCCGTCTCGAGCTGTGAAACTTCTTCTGAATGTGCTTCTTGGGGTTGGATAACACTATCAGGCAAGGGAGCGTCATTGGAAGCAAATGTCGGCTTGGAGGCAACGGGGGGTTTGGGTTTGGGCATCTTTGGATGGGGAAGATTCTTGGGCTTGGCGAGAACAGGTGGGGGTGATTTGGGAGTATCGACCGCCTGAATATTTTCCAAAGCTTGGAGCCGCGCCAAGCGAGCAGCAGCGCGAATATCCCTGATACTTGGACCGGTCTGCTGTTCGTATTGGCGTTGCTTTTCGTCTTTAGTGATGGTCTGTTTCGCAACCGCGGTAAGCTTGCCCCGATCAACCACCTCCTTGGGCTTTGGTTTGGGGTTTGGCGAAAGCTTGGTTGAATTAGCCCTTTCCATAGTCCGAGCCTTTTCTCTTGCCAGGCGCGATGCTTGAGCAATAAGTGACAGCTCATCTTGCTGACTGGGCGGGGATGGCTCTGAGGCTGGTTGTGGAGAAATTCGTGGGATATTCCTGGGCGGTTTCTTTTTTGGCAAGGGTGGCGGCAGGTTGGGTTTTTTGGGCACCTTTGGGGAAGAGGGTAATACAACTGAAGGTACCGATCGACTAGGGAGGTTTGGACGGGCTACAGGAATATTTTCAACTCTTTGAGGAATCGATGGTTGGGAGAGGCTCCCCAGGAACTGTTTCATTTCAGAGGTTGAACCGTTTCTTGCTTCCGACCAATGATTGGCCTCACGGGTAAGGCTCTTTATTCCCTGGGACCTTTCGCGATAAGTAGAGGCTTGCTGTATGAACCTGGCCTTTGAGAGTTTGTAGTCATCTAAGGTTCTTGTCTTGTTGTCTCCAAGCTCGGCTTCCAGTTTGAGTTTAAAGGCGTCGATGCGTTGTTGGGCGTCAGGAGGGATAGAAGGAGACTTCATTTGAAGGGCTTGTATCCTTTTTTGAAGCATGAGGGTTGCTTTCTGTGATATGGCGTCATTGCCGACATTAGGGAGGGAGATGGCAGCAGGAGTTTGGGTGGCTATGCTATACCCGTGCTCCTGTGCATCTTGAACTGAAAAGATCTCCATGCGGGTGGATCTAATTTGTTCATCAATTTCCGAAAGTTGGTCAACCACTTTATTGTCACATACTTGAGCCTCAAGGGCGTCCAAATGCTTCGATTCGGCTTCCCTTGCCTCTTGCACGGCTTTAGAGCTCGCCAGCCAGCCGGAGACGGCCCGATACTTTTCTCTAACACGTTGCCACTCCTCTTCGGAGATGGTTTCTTCCGGCGATTCGATGGTACCATTCTGCTTTGCTATCGATTCGGGCGCTAACTCGGGCGGCAGCTGCAATGGGAGAGGATAACCAGCCAGCTTCTGAAAGATCAGATGCATGGCGATTGCGAAGCGGTTAACGTCCAACTGTCCATTGCGCTGGGTGTCGGCCAGATTCCAAATCTGAAACAGTATGTGGGACGGGAGCCCTGATTGGAGAAAGAGCTCCCTTGCCTGGGTTCCGTTGAGACAGGCCTTGGTAGTCTGGCTCTGGAATATTTTACTATATCTGGCATACTCTGCCTGATCTATTTTCCAGGGGGAAGTTTTAACGATCCCGATTCCATTCATTAGACAAACCTTGGTGAAAGTTAAAGTATGAAAAAAGTTTAAAAATTAAAATCAAAACGCTGGCCGGCAGTTCATTGAAAACCAGCGCTATATGGCAAGATAAGCTTTCATAAGTCAATAACTGGCTAAGCTAATTAAAAAATAAATGCTTTTTGGGCTGATATTTGTTTCTGTTAAAAGATTTGCGAGGCTGCAAGTTTCTTATTGCCTCCTATATAATTCACTAGGACAATTCAGCCTTACAGGCGAGTGACGTTTGAGTTGAAAATTACAGCTATTTGAAAGGAAACCCCCTTCGAATTTTTAATGGAGCAGAAAACGGAGCCCAAACCCTTGGTTATTGCGAACTGCAGGCCCAGTTAACTATTAGATACAATTATACTATCTTTAGCGCTTAGAATATTAAGCTAATGGCTTTGTGATACATTGAAAATATCTCGGCTTTACAAGCCATCGTTTAGCACAAGTGATCGAAATGCAAAAGTACCGGTTTTGAGCGTTTAAAACTGACCCGTTACAATTGTAGGAAGAGTTGTAGTTAAAGATTAAAGTTGTCTGGGAACCAAGTGAGAATAGAAATCCCGAAAAAGACCATATAAAGCGGCTTGCTTTATGAAATAAAACTCAATAGTAACTTAATCAGTTTGACTAACAAGCAAAATAGACAATAAAATTGGGGGAGCTTGGTAACCCCGTATAAAAATATTTATAATTTGGGATAAATTTGCTGTAATCATTTCGGGAAATGTACTTGTATAAAATAATATGCTGAATTCATGAATCCTTTTCGGAGGCCATGACAAGTAAAAAGACAAATGATGATTACCTTGGGATATATCAAGTTAAAGGTAATGTTTCAATGCTGGGTCAGTGGCCTATATCTGACTTGCGTGATGGCACTATTATAGTTACTTTAGTTCCATTTACTTGGCAGTCAGCTTCATAACTAGGGCTCTGGCCACCGATGACGTCATAAAGCCAATAGCGGTTTCTATCAAAGGGCCATTCTGGCATAAGCGCATTTCAAAAGGCGCTACTTTCCAAAGAAACTTGAGTCAATTCTCCAGCTATTCCACCACAAGATTATATATCCACACAATTAAATTGATTCAAGTTGCATTACAGGCCTGAGGACAATTCCTTAGCTATTTTGGGAGTGCCACATCGATTATACAACGTCATGGACCTAAATTTGATCTCCATTAGAAGCCCTTCCCATCAAACATTACATACATCCTTTATTAGGGTTGTGGCGGACCACTTCTGCACGCCTACCGGATTATATCCGCTTAGCAAAGGTTGTATCATACAATATTACTTTTATAATAATTAATTTTTATCCTGGCGCCATAATCCGGAAACTAGCCGGAGGTGATCCGCCGCAACCCTATCCTGTAGCTTGGCACTGTGGATTGGGTTAATTTCCAAGGATAAGCTAAGTACCATACAAACTCTACTATTTAGCAAGCCCAATTGGATTACTTAAACACCCACTTGCTCTGGTGAGATAGCTTTCGAGAAAATTCCATAACCCCCCTCGAAATTAGGACACTCAAGAGCTGTCTTTTCGGTCCCATGTTCTCCATTGAACACAGCAATCAATTCATTACATCCTTAAACATGGATATAAAAACCAATTTTACTTTAATAAATTAAAGCGGTGCGTCAAAGGCATAGCCATCATAACCCCTATCAATTAAGAGTTTGGTCAATAATCAATGTTAAAAGCTTGGTTCATATCTACTATACACTCTGTCCTTCAACGACCAGTGGCAAGTTAAATCAACCCTGAAACTAACACCCCTATTAAAGTCAAATACTTAAATTTAAGGCCAACCTTCAAAAGATATATAGAAATTCACTATATCAGTTTAAATTACTCGAATAGATAGATCAACTTCATAATCAAGCCTAGGGATGCTTCGGCTCAGCCCCGGCTGGCTTCCGGCTGGTAGCCGCTATAGCTAAAGCGAAATTATAATATATTTGAACATTTTAAAATAAATGTTTGATAAGAGTGACCTAGAGCCTGAAGCTGGCCGAAGCAGCCCTAATCAAGCCTATACGATGGTTAAGGATAGGGGTCCATACCTTTCACCCCACCCAGGATAAATAGTAAACCAACCCTTATCCATCGAATCGATCCGATTAAACCCATGACCCCAAGTTAAGAGAGGTTTCTGCACAAAGGTTCTGGGACCACCTGGCAATCCACGGGTCGGGGACGGTTTATCCCAGCGCCGAGAATACTACGTGCATGGGTGGTCGCACCCCATCACCTTTACCTGATGGCTAGGCAAGGAACCCGAGCCAAACTGTTCCTGACAGGGGGTATCCCTGGCAAACTCCTGGGAACCTGGTCGGTACCAGAGGCTCCCGTCAAAAAATGTGGGTCCCACCATTTTTTTAAAAACCAAAACTTTATTAGGAAATAGCTGGGGGATGGGGGACGTCACAAGGACTCGCTCAATGTGGGTCTCATCATCGTTTCTAGGAACCTAATTCCAGCATTATGATATCGTTCTTCACATTTCAAAACATGAACTCATTTTTAAAATGGCCCTGATGATGCCATAATCCTGTTCCTAGAAATAACAGTGTCAAGACTCTGGAATAATATGGTAGACTTGACCATTATTCCCCTGACTGATTGGTTAAGACAGCCAATTGCCATGAAGCTGAAAAGCTTAAAGAAGTATCAGCTGATCTTGATCCTGGCCTCAGGTAATCAGTGCTCTTATTATTACTCCCAAGATCGATCCTGATCTGATATTGGTCTCCTCATTGGATCAAACCTGAGTAAACAGGCTTTGTCGTATTTGTAGCAGTAAAGGGTGCTAATTTCTACAAACAGTTAGTCAGGATCCTATTTCTTATTACTATACCTATAGATGGTATAGTGGCAGCCTTTAGAAGGACAGAAGAACAAAATGATATATTGACAAGACTAGTGCTTTATTTGACAGTGAGGTACTTATATAGTATAAGGCGGGGGAATTTCCACCAAGGGAAAGGAGGCACAGACAGAAGGACTTTCCTAATGGAGGAGAGTGGACAGGCACAGTAGAAAGTCCTGTGCAATGGAACAACTGGTCTCACATGGCTTTCCTTATGGAGGCATGTGGCCCTATCTACGCCGTTCTATAATTAATCTCAGAAGTAAAGCCCGTGTCTGAAGCGCATCTGATAGACGATCCAAACACCCGTTTTATGAGTGTTTTTAACGTAGTTAACCTTATTAAAACCATGTTGAGAAGAAGTGATTGTGTGATCGTTCTGTCGCTTGATCCCTAAGTGGATGACTTAATGTCTAATCTATTCAGGATCTGTGACAGGCTTTATAATTCATGATTATAATCACAGAATGCTTCTCAGCCAATAAGATGGAGTGTTTTTGAATAATGATGCAAGATGGCTACTGCAAAACATTTGCGCTTAAAGACACATCAAAATCTATGATTAATATAGGAGGTTGTTCAGAAGAATACTACATGATGCAAAAACCCAGTTACCAGGGTAACTAAACTTGCAAATGCAGAAACTATCAACAAGATGCCGTAATTACGCTGATATGATCATGAGGTCTGGTAATCTATTGAAGTCCCATGTCAGACCAACATGGCTGCCTAACTCTGGGGGCTGAAACTAGCAGTCTGGGGAACTGTCACAAGTGACAAACTCCTATCAACTATGCTTATTGAAAAGCCTCAACTACGGGATTTGAACCCCAACACCCCGCAGGCCGCCAGCCCGCAGTTTTTTGGGCTCAAAACAGAGCAGGATTTCACTTCAGAAAATCCTTTGAAGCTTGATGAATCAGATTCACCTACATCAACACTTCTCACACTAAAGGTTCCTGTTAACTTGATCAATCAGTGGGCAGGCCCAGCCATAGATCCCGAAATAACTCAGGCCCACGTGGAAGGGGAAACAGATAACCTTCCCATAGAACGCGGGCCACCCAGAGATGACCAATCCCAAAACCCAACTAGGAAATTTGAGCATTCTCAGTTCAAGCCAGCCAATGGAATAACCCCTGCAATGAATGCCACCAAAGACTGAGAAGACCTGGTAAATGGGAAACCCCGGGCCAACAGAATTTGTGAAAGTTTTACCATGACAGATGGGTATACTTATACCCTGGACTGCCAGGAAGATGCCCATTGCCATCCTTGCAATAAAGTGACATGAACCTTTGGTTCAACCAGTTTATACCATACTTGTTATTAGTTCTACTTCATTTACAGCCTATGTCTCACGGTTCCGCACCCCACGCTCACCTACCCCAAGAAACCGCAGACCAACCGCCCGATCTTTACTGTCCATCAGGAGCTCCCTTTGACCCAGTACATTTCACCGAGTACCCACCCAACCCAGCGTATTTGAAGTTTACTCTAGAGGAAATCCTAATCCACAACCCTGAAGCTAGAACTAGAGAGACAGAGATCCTTTATAGATATGGCTCAAGATTACTCCAGCCCCCTCTGCTATTCCGCAACAAGTACAACTACCTGCCCGCATATTTGGTTCTAATGACACCGTCTCTCACCCCGCGGTCCGACCGCCCGCAAGAATCTGTTGCCACTAATGAATCCACTTCCACCCAGATATTTGGGGTGATGTATATCACCCTCACTGGACTGATTAATTCTATGGTGCCTGTAAGCGGACCTTGGTCAGTCCTTGGGAAATCATTATCTTATATTGTAAAGTTAGTCCCAATCTTGTGGTGGGCTCTCCCTGCTGGGCCCGCGGGCTGTCAGCCTGCGAGCTCTCAGGAACCCCCACTGGTTGGATCTCTGACATTATGGCAATCTACCTCAAACACAGTAACCTGGGCCCCAAGATGTTGTTAACTCTTGGGGCATCTTATATGCTATTTTTATTGATTTCAGCTTACTATGCATACAAGTTAATACCAACCTGATCACCTCAGCGACCTGACACCAAACCAGCCCTGAACAGAAAGACGCCCTGCTTGGCAATGAGAAGACCAAGACCCCAAAATTGCAGGTGCAGAACGTCATAGTAAACCAGACCACGACCAGAGTAGACATGCCCCAAATGGGGAAGCTCACCCTAGAAGAAGCCAGAAGAGCAATGCCAGTCCTCCACCTCCACTTTCAAGCCAACACAAACTCATATTCCAACAACACCAAGAAATTCCTTGGGGGTAGCCTCCATGCTCTCTGGCAGTGCCCTGGACTAGTTTGGGAAAGCAACCGCTGAGGATGTCAAGTTTTGCCTAGACTACTCCCAATTTGAGAGCGGATTGATGGCCACAGGCAACAACCGAGATACCTGCCACCACACCCTAACCAGCTTACTGGACATCTGACAAGGACCACACTCTCTGCAAGCTTACACTGACAAGTTCCTGAAATTGAAATCCAGGACCCAACTCGAGGACAAGCTATCAGCCATCTGGTACCGCTGAGGAGCCTGCCCTGCCTTGCCCTGAAGGAGCTCCTCAAGCACCCCCCCTACACTTGGCCTGGATGAATTACTCCTCTTGTGTAGAGGGTTGAGACTCAACCAAGAAGGCACCCCCTCTTCCACCCAGAGTGCAAACCAAGCCCCAACACCTGGCAGACCAGGGATGTCACCCAATGAACTATAGTGCCACTACCGCAAAGGCTTGTGTTTCTATTGCCACAAACCCAGGCACCTCACAAAGGCTTGCCCCAAGAAGAGTAGCTCCTCAGTTTCCTTGGCGCAAATAAACACCTCTACTCAATCTTACAAATTTATCCAAGTCAAAGCAAAAACATTCACAACATCCCAGACTGTTGGAGCTTTCATCAATACCGGAGCAGAAGAGAGTTTTATTAATGCCATCCTTGCCAAGGACCTTGGACTTATGACCACCAATGAAAGCATCAAAGTAATCATGGGAAACAGCTCCCACAACTTGGGCTACAGGTGCGCTACTGAATTTCCCCTGAAAATTGGGCAGAACTTGTACCCAGCGTTTCCCATCATCCTGAAAGGACTTCCCCACCCCCTGATTCTAGGGAACTCCTGGTCCCAAAGACACGGCGCTATTCTGAACTTCTGTAATCAAACAGTTGCCTTGAAGGGAGAAAATTTGTTTGATGTGGTGCCGTTCCAGTTGGGCCCAACCAGTAAGAAACCCGACACACTTGTGACCCTGAGAATGGAACCCAGTGTTGGAAGCCTACCTGCCCCCTTGGAGAAGTGGAGCCACGTCTTCAGTGAGGAAGCAGCAACCCAGCTCCCCAGTCACTCAATCTACGGCCACACCATTGACATGTTACCTGGAACCCAACCACACCACGGCCCCATATACAGCTGCAATCACCAAAAACAAGCAGCACTGAAGACGTACCTGGAGGACATGACAAAAAAGGGGTTCATCTAGGTTTCAAAAAGCCCTTGCTTGTCGCCCATGCTATTTGTAGGAAAGAAAGATGGTGGGATGTGTCCCTGCATAAACTACCAGAAACTGAACAACATCACTGCAAAGAACTGCTATCCCATCCCCAACGCCAACAACCTTTGTGATGTATTGACAGAAGCCCAGGTGTATTGAAAAATTGACCTGAGAGACGCTTTCAACCAGATCAGAATCAAAGAAGGAGACAAATTCAAGACAGCCTTCAAAACTAGATATGGTTTGTACAAGTACTTGGTCATGCCGTTCAGCTTGTGTAATGCCCCCAGAACTTTCCAAAGGATGATCAACTCTTTCCTTAGCAAGTACCTTGACCAGTTCTGTGTGGAATATCTGTATGACATCCTCATATATAGCAAGTCACATGAGGAACACCTCCAACACCTTGACCAAATACTGGCAAAACTCTCACAGGCCAACCTACACGCCAAGCTGAAGAAATGTGAATTCTTTCAATCTGAAGTCAAATTTCTGGGATATGTGGTGAAGACTGGCAGGTTTGCCATGGCGCAAGACAAAGTGGAAGCGGTAACAGCCTGGCCAGTACCCAAATGCAGAAAAGATATGAGAAGCTTTTTGGGCCTGGCAAATTATTGCAGGGATTTATCCAAAATTTTTCTCAGATTATATTGCCCCTGACCCATCTCTGCTCTGACAAGGTCCAATTTGTCTGGACTGACAAGTGCACCTCTGCGTTTGTGACCCTGAAGGAAACCTTCACGTCTGCTCTGGTCCTTGCCATGCCTGACCCAGCTAAACCTTTTGTACTGGAGACAGATGCGTCCGGCTTTGCAGTGGATGAGGTCCTTCTTCAGGAAGGAGGAGATGATATGATACATCCTGTAGCATATTACTCCAAGAAGATGCTACCAGCTGAAGGGAACTACCCAATATATGACAAGGAGATGTTAGCTATAATGAAGACATTGAAGCACTGGCGCAGGTATTTGTGTGGTGCTGAACATCCGGTAAAAGTTCTGACAGACCACAAGAACTTAGTCTACTTCTTCAGCCCACCGCTGCTGTGGCCCTTACAAGATCATAAAGCAAATAGGAGAAGTGGTGTACAAACTAGAGCTGCCGCCTACTTGGAAAATCCATAATGTCTTCCACCAATCACTGCTATTAAAGAAAGAAGGAACCTCCCTTCCCCACCAGAAGATCAAGACCAACCCTCCACCCATCCAGGAGGGACGCTCAACCAAATACAAAGTAGAGTACATCCATGGACACCGCCTTCATTACAAGACTCCACAGTACTACGTCAAATGGTTAGGTTACCCCCCCCCCCAAAGAAAGCACCTGGGAACCGGTCTCCAACCTACCTAACGCACAAGGACCCATACAGCAATACTTGGAAAAGAGGACCAGGAAGGAGGAGGGCAACAGGAGAGAATGGGATGATGTCACAAGTGACAAACTCCTATTGACTATGCTTATTGAAAAGCCTCAACTACGGGATTTGAACCCCAACACCCCGCAGGCCGCCAGCCCGCAGTTTTTTGGGCTCAAAACAGAGCAGGATTTCACTTCGGAAAATCCTTTGAAGCTTGATGAATCAAATTCACCTACATCAACACTTCTCACACTAAAGGTTCCTGTTAACTTGATCAATCAGTGGGCAGGCCCAGCCATAGATCCCGAAATAACTCAGGCCCACACGGAAGGGGAAACAGATAACCTTCCCATAGAACGCAGGCCACCCAGAGATGACCAATCCCAAAATCCGACTAGGGAATTTGAGCATTCTCAGTTCAAGCCAGCCAATGGAATAACCCCCACAATGAATGCCACCAAAGACTGGGAAGACCTGGTAAATGGGAAAACCCGGGCCAACAGAATTTGTGAAAGTTTTACCATGACAGATGGGTATACTTATACCCTGGACCGCCAAGAAGATGCCCATTTCCATCCTTGCAATAAAGTAACATGGACCTTTGGTTCAACCAGTTTATACCATACTTGTTATTAGTTCTACTTCATTTACAGTCTACTTTCTGTGGTTCTGTACCCCACACCCACCTACCCCAGGAAACTTCAGACCAGCTGCCCAACCTTTATCATCCACCAGGAGTTCCCTTTGGCCCAGTACATTTCACCAAGTGCCTACCCAACCCTGCATATTTGGAGTTTACCCTAGAGGAGATCCTAATCCACAACCCTGAGGCTAGAACTAGAGAGACAGAGATCCTTTATAGATATGGCTCAAGATTACTCTGGTCCCCTCTGCTATTCCGCAACAAGTACAACTACCTGCCCGCATATTTGGTTCTAATGACACCGTCTCTCACCCCGCGGTCCGACCGCCCGCAAGAATCTGTTGCCACTAATGAATCCACTTCCACCCAGATATTTGGGTGATGTATATCACCCTCACTGGACTGATTGATTCTATGGTGCCTGTAAGCGGACCTTGGTCAGTCCTTGGGAAATTATTATCTTATATTGTAAAGTTAGTCCCAATCTTGTGGTAAACTCCCTGCTGGGCCCGCGGGCTGTCAGCCTGCAAGCTCTCAGGAACCCCCCACTGGTTGGATCCCTGACAGGAACAGATAGACTGACTAGTAAGATTTGGAAGCATCAGATTATAATCTGGCAAGAGGGCTTATCCACCCTATATAAGGTGCTCTCCTGATTATAGATCGAGCAGAATGTTCACCCTTGAAGGTAGAGATTGAAGATCTCTATTGTTGTATCACTACTAGCCGGCACCTAGTAGTCAGAAGTATCCAAGTAGAGCGTGAAACCATCTACTTGCAGACCCTGTGTATTTTCTCCTACAGCCAGACAAGACTCTGCCAGGCCGTAGCTGTACCCTAAGACCCAATTGGTAGCTATAGATTGTTGCCATACAATCTCTATCAACAACCCTCATACAATGACCATTAATAAAGACAATTACTCAAGACCCCCAAAATCTTGACAGTGGTGCTCACTACAAAAACAAGCTGCCATTTGAGTTGAGTCAAGACGCTGCCTTACCCCTTTCCTGCCCCAGCTTTGTTGATAAGTATGGGGGGACACATGGACACTAGTGACACCAAAAGGGACACTATTCTCCGCCTGGCTATTACACTGCACCAAGCTGTTGAGCTCCAAGATGACTGTCTTTACTTGGACCCTGCCAATGTTCCAGGACTGTACCAACCCCGCCAGTATTCCTTAGACAAGGTCTGCGCTATGCTAGGCGCACTCCTCCACGGTTGACAACACAAGGGGGGCCAGCAGGAGACGGAATTCACATTTTTCAGCTACAATCTCAATGCTGCTGATCCCTGGACAGCATATTGCCAGTACCAGGAGGCAAACAGGATGCAGATTAGTCAGCTTTTGAACAAGGAGAAGGGGAATGTCAAAGACTTCCTTTCTTACTTTTTTCATCCAATAATTAAACACTTACAACAACTTGTTGTAAGACAAAGCTTGGAGCTTACCAAGCTGGGGGCTAGCCGCAATGAATTGTAGGAAGACCACTTGGCTACAATCAACAAGCTGAACACCAGTTTTGATTCCTTTCAGGGTATCTTAAGAAATATGTTTGATACCACCAACAATGCCCACTTCAGAGTGGATGAAATTGTGCAGCAGTTCAATTCTCAGGTTGGACATATTGTTGCCAATTGCTTCAAGAGCACTGGCATAACTCCACAGTGGATCACTGACGTGACTTCTCACTGTATCAGCCCAACCCAAAGGTTTGATGGGTTGGCTCACAATCTGAACCAGAGTGAAGGGACTCCTGGCAGAGAAGCCTTATGCTGTATGCTAGAAGATGCAGATGATAGAAGCACCAACTGATATAAAGAGCTTATGGCTTATATAAACAAGCTTTCAAGTAAGATTGACAGCATGAAGAGTGGGAAGCTCCCTGCCCCTCTGGGCATTGCTGCTCAAGAGCTTGCCTCTGAGCCCCACAACTGTTTCCTGTACCACAACGCCCATGTGGACAACAAGAACAATCTTTGGGAGACAGTTGAAAGTGTACAAGAGCTTGCCAGTTTGCTTTATGAGGATCTTGAATCTGCTTTCAAGCAAGTTGCCCAGCTGGAGGAAGGCCACAAGAAGGACAAACAACACCATGATGTGCTCATCTCTACATTCTGATGTTGGAAGAAAATTGCAGCAACCTATTAGAACAGCTAGTACAGGAGCGCACAGCTAGGAAGAAAATGAAACTTAAGTTTTCTACCAGACTAAGCAAGCTGGAGACCCAGGCAAGAAAAGCAGGAAGTAGCAGCTCTGGCCAAGGCCTGTCTCCTCTTCCTGCCTCTTCTTTGGAAAGGCAGAAGACCTCCTCTCCAAAATTTTTCCACACAGTAGAGTCCAAGCGCAAGAGTAACAGCTCTCAGTACACACTAATGTGCTCATGAGAGTTTCTGCACTGCCTCCTCTCACACCAATGTCCTTGTGATGATCCACATGTTTGGTGGTTTGCAGGCGGGGCTAATGTTGGCCAAGCAAAAGTTTGGTTGCTTGTTGAAGGTGAGTCTAGTAGGTAACATAGGACTACTAGGAGTAAGTAAGGTGAGCCTAGTAGGTAACATGGTCTACTAGGGTAAGTAAGGCCTGGCTGGTAGGTAACATAGGACTACCAGAGGCAGATGTTGCCTCCACCCAGCAGAAGGAATTGGCTGCTTTGGGCTATAGTTCTTCACCTAGCAGGAAACTGTGGCTGCGGAAGGGTGAAGACTGAAATAGCAAGCAGGGAACTTTATCTGTCTCAGGGGAGTAGGTTTTGGACCCCTGGCGGGTAACGCAGGCTGCCAGGGAGGGGAAGAGCTTTGAGGGCTCTACGTACCCTAATATACTTACAGGAGGTCTGTGAGCAAGCATCCTACCTAATGAACTGGTAGGGTGTCCTTGTTTATGCCCCTATGGGAGCTTTGGGGGAAACCCAAAGTGAGCATTGGAGGGCATAGATTTGCTCAGAGTGTCACCAAGGTGTTTTGCTTGGGAAAGCAAGCTGCAAAACTTGGTGTGATCAGGCCTATGGGAAGTAGAGCTGATTACTCTGCAACTGAAAGCCCAGACTTAATCACCTGGGTGAGTAAAGACAACCCATAGACATTAATCTATGGTTGAATGGCCTAAGTGGATTGCCACTTGTGAGGGCCCAGTCAAACGCCAGTTCAATGTAGACTCATGCCTGGGTCTACAAGTTCTGGTAATGGGGACTGAGATAAAGAACCAAGGTGGTTCACAGAATTAACAGAGAAGACTAGCAAGAGGGACTGTTTGATCACAGTGAAGGCTAGTTGACGGACTGTTGATTCATATTGAATTGTGGGAACCAATATGGTTCAGTATGCAGAGGGGACTAAGGAGGTTCCTAGTGAGGATTTGTTGAGAAACTGGTTGAGAATAATCTGAAGGACCAGAAGATTATGATGCAGGACTAGCTGATCATGATGCAGGTTGGCCAAAGGACCAGAAGATTGTGTTGCAGGAGCAGCCAGAGGACTGATGAAGTTAATGGACTGATTGCTGGTTAAACTGAAGAGCTGGAATATGAGCTGGCTGAAAGATCTGAAGATGATGGTGAAGAACTGGTGGTCCAGAGAAATGGGCCAAGATTTTGCTGGATTGATTTGCCAAAGTGGGAAGATGTGGAGTGTTTTGCTTTGGTTTAGTATTAAAATCAAGAAGGAATGTGGATAGAAGTGTGGGTAAGATATTTATTTATTAAGTTCCTAGGATAGACAAAGGTATGTTGCTATGAGAGCAGGATACAAAGTTGTTTTGGTGGGATGTTTCTTTGGATTTTACTATATTTGTAAATATATGGGGAAACCGTTGAAGAGGTCCATAAAGAAAAATTTAAATATTAGAATACTATTTAAATTGGTTCAGGTTGAATGAAGGGAAGACTGGTGCCAGAATAATGGACCAGTTAACGCTTTGGTGCGTGAAGAGTTGTCAATTTGAGCGGTTTGAGCTGTGGAAATTATTTTCCTAGTTGGATCCCGGTGGAACTTCAGGAATGGTCTATTTATGAGCTCTGCATTCATTGGTTGAGTTCTGGCAGGTTTCCTGATGAAAATGATTGGTTGGAAGCCAAAAGCTTAAAGTATAAGCAAGGAAATAGTGAATTAATACTTTAAGCTTTTAAGAAAGTAAGTATGTAAGCTTAAGTCATTATAGGAAAAAGTGAGCGGCAATGGTTTAAGCTTATGAAGAAAGCCATTTCAAAGGAAGAACCGTTGGGAAAAGGACACTATAAGAAGAGGGCAGGCAGAAAAGTTAACGGGTCTTTTCAAGGTCTTTTGGAAGGCTTTTGGAGGTCTTTCCTGGGTCTTCTGAGTTTCTGCCAAGAGGTGTTGGAAGCCTTTTGATCACCAGCAGGAGCTTGGTTGGACTGATACAGCCCAAGATAACAGAGCAGAAGCCCAAGAATAGGAAGCTGGATCCTAAGCGCGGCGCTGGAGTCCAAGTTCAAGGTGCCGGAGTCCAAGTTTAAGGAGAAGGAGTCCAAGTCTAAGGAGCAGACGTCCAAGACTGAGGTGCAGAAGTCCAAGATCAAGTAAAAAGAGTCCAAGATATTGTTGGATGACTCCAAGTATAAGCAAATCCATATTGTTTCCTTGACCCTCCAGGCCATATACCAGAAGGTTTCTAAGGGGATCTTCCTTCTGAGAGTGAATAAAAGCCCATTTCAACCCCTATACATATTTCTGAGATACATTTCCCCTTAATAGAGAATGACAACCCCTTCCAGCTGGTCCCTGGCTACAATCCAGGACACACTTGGGGACTGGTAGACAGGAATCCCCAGTCCTCCACTAGGCTTCCTCCTATCCCCGCTTGAAGACCTATGGCCACTCTTATAGAGGAGACCTTGGTACCTGACCATAAGTTCAAGCCATTGAACTTACCTAAGTTTGATTGCAATGGGAACATTAAGACATTTGTACGCCTATTTGAGATGTCCATGAGAGGATCTTCTGACCATATAAAGGCTAAAACACTTATTAACGCCTTGGATCCTTCCAGTGTAGACGGCATTATGCCACGCCTACCTCAAGAAGAGTGGACATACACAGACGCCAAGCAGGCGGTCATCAACAAATTTGGCAGCGAGACTAAACTCCAGGCCAGAAAGACAGAGTTTAGCAATATTTCCTTCAAGAAATATGAGACTGTCTATGACTTTGCTGATCAATTCTACCATGAGACACAGATTCTCCTTGGAGCCAGGGTGCTGTTCAATATATATTTCCGCATCATCATGAGCAGAGTGTTACAGCCCTATTGTGAACTTGCCAACATGATTTTTTCAGTACTTGACCAGTCCAATGACACTCAGAAGATCACTAGTTATCTAAGCAGACTTGGCTTGCAGTTTAAGGCCCCAAACAAAGGACAGTCAGGTAAAAGCCTTAACAACTTTAAGGAGCAATCCTGCACTCCCAAGCCTGCCTAATCCACACCTGACGCAGATAAGTCAAAAGGAGAGAATAAACCCTATTGAAACTCTGGTAAATGCAATAAGTGTGGAAAGAAAGGCCACTTTGCAGCAGGCTGCCGAGGTGGGAAGCCTAGTCCCTCTTCTGTCAATTGTGATCACAGTAGCAAAGCCTACAGATTAGGGAAAAGGAAAGGCAGGCCAGTAATGGAATGTACTGGTCTCATCAATCCCCCCATTCTAAAGGACCCTGATTGGGAGAAAGCCAGTCAGCGCCCTGGGGTCAGTGAACTAACCCCTTGCCTACCAGCATGGAGACAACACCTACTCTGGTGGCACCCCTAGATGTGTCCACGGCCATTAACCAGCCCCTTCCTGATTTATTTCTACCGGAGAAGGACTTTGAAGAGGACTCTATCCATAAGCTAGTAGTGGACAACCTGTATGTGATCACCACCCAAGGGAGAGGCCACCCCAAGAAAATTGACACCAACACAATAGAGATTGTCTCCAAGCCCTACACCACTCAAGTTCAGGAGGTATGTACAGGTTCTAACCCAAACGTGTCCACCAAACTGCCGCCACTGAAAGGTGTACAGTTCCCCATGGCACTGGAAACTATAGAAGCAAACTTTCCTGAGATTGGCCAAAGCCTTTGCCAATACTTCAATATCCTGGGACCACTGGGTATCCATTTATTAAATCTCCAATCCAAATCTTACTCAGAATGTACTTAAGCTTATATTTCCATAAATAAGGTAAAGGTGCAGGCCATTATAGATAGTGGGGCCCCAATCAACATAGTCTCAACCTGCCTGGTGAAAAGACTGGGTATGGCTCCAGATGTGGCCCATTCCAAAGTTTATGGTACCGCCAGAATTTACACTACCAATTCTGTTAGAGCATACAGTTTGTTGCCAATGAGGTTTGGTTTGATTGCAGTTTCTTTGCCTGCAGTGATTTTACCCAGTCAAAACTACAATATACTGATTGAGACAGAATTCCTTTGCAAGTACAGGGTGAAGCTAGAAATAGAAGTGGACACATTGACGCTGCTCAGCCAGACAATTCTGCTGTACTAAACCAAGGAGAAGATGCCTCCAAAAGAGGCCAAGAGCATTCACCTGGCTTACAAGGACAGAGTAGTAGCAGTACCCTACCAAATCAAGGGGAAAAAGGGAAATGGCTACCCACGCAGATAAAGGAATACAAAGGAATTCCCCCTTTGGTCAAGGTCAACCTTCACACTGCCAAGGTCATTCCCAAAATAAACAAGCTCATGGGCGTGAGGGGAGTCCTCTCCACTCCATACCACCCTGAGTCAAATGGTATGGTGAAAAGAGTGAATGTGACACTAGTCTCTATCCTTAGGAAATTGGCAGATACTTGTACCTCATAATGGTACCTGTTCCTGCCTGATGTGGTCTTTGCCTACAATATTTTGATCCACAGCACTACCAGGTTTTTGCCCTTCCAGTTGGTATATGGACGCCGCCCTGTCATCCCACCAATCCCGTACTCTGCAATTGGCAATCCTGAAGACATGACTTATCAGCAATACCTAACCAAGTTAGCTGAGACTCTGATCAAGCTTCAAGCCAAAACCTTTTTCAGAAACCTCCCTGTCCAGAATAAAGGGCCAGATAGATGATAACATAAATCTCCGTCCTTTGATGGGATTCAAAGTGGGAAACCAGGTTTCATACCACAACAAGATTGTGGGTTGATCCCATAAGTTGGATAGCTTATGAAAGGGTCATTTTGAGGTTATAGAAAAAACCTCACAGAATGCATATAATATTAAGAATCTGGCAGATGGACAACTCATGAATTGAGTACATGCCAGATTCCTTAAACCTTTCTTTTTTATGCCTAGTATTGGCACCAATTAAGCTTTACAATTTATAGCTGAAAAGGAATAGAAATTGCAAAGCAGTATGTTTAATTCTGTCTAGGGTCACCCTCCTGATAATCTGGATCACTCTTGTCCTGTTCACTGCTACTTGAGCCACTTCCTTGTTGACTCGCAGGATTAACCACAGGATGTTGCCTGATTTCTGTCTGTTGCAAAGGGATACAAATGGGAACTGGTGACCCATTGCAAAGAGGAAGGTGACCACCTGAAGATATAAGAAATAAACAGCAATTGGTTGCTGTGAGAATTTGAAAAAGGGAAGAGGAATCATTGAATAGTTGGAATCAACCCACCAGAGCCCACATTCAAGGGGATATGCGCAAGCCAGAACCACACAGTCAACCATGAAGTCAGAAATATAGCAGTACTCCTGAGGAAGCAGAGCCTGGATACCTCCTATTTTGTTATAAAACTTCTCTCAATGTGCTGCCATGTTGTCAAAAGTACCCATAGGTAAACGCAGATCTGGAGTAAGAAGAAGGTCTCCACACAAGATCATCCCACATATTGCCTGTTGTCTATCCTAGCAATGAAGTGCTTCCCAGGCCCGACAAGTTGCCCTACTTATTTGAATATCTTTTGCATCTGAGTTAGCAATTCCTAGTGATAAGTAAAGCTCTGGATAAGGGTCAAAAGGCAAAAACTAACTTGTAATTGTTTGCACTGTGTAGGCTCAGCTTGCATGTATCCCTGATTTATATTCTGGGGTTTGATTCTAACTATTCAATGATTCCTCACTTTTTCAAATTCTCAGCAACCAATTAAGCTGTTAGTTGTCTATCTTCAGGTGAATTTCTTTTGCAAGTGTTTCAGCTCCATTTATATCCTCACAACAGATGGGGATTCAGTCAACAAGTCTGTGGTTAATCCTGAGAGCCAACAAGAAAGTGGCTCAAGTAGCAGTGAATAGAAAAGAGTCATCCAGATTATTAGGAGGGTGACCCTTGACAGAAATAAACTTACTGCTTCACAATTTCTATTTATTTTTTTGTAAACATAAATTGTAAGTTTGACTACAGTTAATACTAGCAAGAAAAAGATAGCTTAAGAATCTGGCATGGTACTCAATTTATTAGAAAACCATATGCCAGATTCTTTGTAGTATATATGCATCCTGTGAGGTTTTTTCTATATAATCTCAAAGGACCTTCCATAAGCATTTAACTGAGGGATCAACCCACAACTTACGTATGAAGCTCTGGCTTCACACTTTGAATTCCATCA
>QTSX02004682.1:0-25012 GCA_014839935.2 Entomophthora muscae | reverse complement strand
GTTGAAACTTGTCTGAGGTTGTCAGTATTCTCCTTTCTTGGATTTTTGCTACTAGCATTTTCAGGAATATTCAACACTTTTATCTTTATCTTTGGTTTTAAAAACCAACAATTCACTTCCAACAATTTCCTTTTCCTTTCCCAGTTCCTATTGTCCTACATTAACGGTTGGTTCTCCTTCCAAAGTTACCTTTTTGCTCAGCACAAGTTTTGAACCAAAGACCTTTACGCTAAGGTTAATTTAATATGGTCCAAACTTCTTACCTTTTGCTTTTCATCTGGGCTTATGCCAGCAGCTTCAGTTTCTATTTTTCTGTCACTTCCACTCTTCTTTGGCTTGCTGAAACTGACTAAGCAACTGTCATAACTGTTTCTTTTCTTCTTCCAATTCCTCCTTTATGCTAGCTTAACTGTTTAAAGCTAGTTCAAGCAGTAACCTAAAAACCATGGTTCTTTCTTGCCAATGATCAGTTAACTTTAAAGGGTTAAATCTTTTATTCCCATTTTGCACCTAACTTTATCAAGCTCAATAAAGAGTCTTGGTTTATCAATCTCAACAACAAGTTGAGATTGTTTGACTTGCACCCCAAAAAGGTACTTTTTAGGTTTTGTGGCTTGTATTTCTCTTTAATTTTAGTTCTAGTTTTAACTATTGATCCTATGATTTCTTTTGACTTTCTTCTTCACCAGTTAGATAGTTTTTATAGTAGTACACACAATTTAATTGTTGATAGCTTTAATCCTCCCACTAGTGCAGAACAATTCCCAGACTTAGAGATTGACTTTTTGACCAAATCATTCATCATTAAGACTGGACTCTATCTTATCTTCTTAGGGTTAATAAACTGCCTTAGTCCTTATTTCACCTTGTATAAGCTTTTAGGAGCCTTAGTACAGTTGCTATTGCAGACCTTGCCCACCTTTTTGTATTTGGCTAATATAAATATCACTGGGTTAAAATATTTAGTTTATAATCATCTTCCCCAGACCATGAGACCTTAAATTATCTCAACTTCAAATGGCAATATACCAGAATTAAACTTTTCTTTCTCAACCATACTTTTTTGTTTTAGCAGTCATCTTATTTTGCACCCTAGCTTTGTCCTTTCTTTTATACCTTATTTCATTATTATTTTTTAAGAATATGTCTCCCATTGATAAGGATAATACAGAGAACATTTCCACTTCCCATATTCAGACTGTTATACTCAATAACATTTCTAAGTTTAAGCAATTATCTAATTCTTCTGATAGCACCTTCAATTTATTAGCTTTCACACAAGCCCACTTCCTAGCATATCCTTTGGAGTTCAACTCAGACTCTCAAAAGGTTATCTACCTTGCAAAGCAACTTAAGGGCCCTATGCACAATTGGTTCTGTGATTCATCCGTTTGAGATCCTTCTATCCTTGAGAGCTACAACTGTTTTGTATCCAAAATGCTCGCACACGCTGCCAAAGAAGGAACTGAGGAAGAGTTTACCACCGCCCCAAATATGCGCTTCTCAAACTGCACCCAAGGAACTGGGTCCTTGACTGATTACAACAAGCATTTTTGTGAGATACAATCCTGATTAAATGCTACTCACTCCGAAGCTTGTGACTTTTATATGCTTGGTTTAAATCCCAATCTCAAGGCCTTTCTTATCCACCACAACCTTCCCAAAGAGTTGGAACCACTCATAAAGACAGTCTCCAAATGAGAAAAGATGTTCAGAACTATATCAAGGCCACCCCAGCCTCAACCAGTTCCAACCATCAACCAACCTACCACACAACTGACAACCACCTCACACTCCTTTTCTACTGTAAGCTCATCCAATACTTCACCAGCCTCTGCCTACAAACCAAAGGAGGGCGGCAGATATTGTTTAACTGCTTCCAAAGCTCTTTGCAGACAACTGAACAAGCTGTGCTCTTACTATGGACAGGGTGATCATTTGGTGGTAAACTGCCCAGATCCCAGACAAATCCCCTGCCCTAACCCGGAACTAGAGTCTACTCTGGATAAAATGACATCAGATTCTACAGGCTCTCCCAACCATACCCAGGTCAATAACATCCAAACCCCCTGGGAATTTCTCTCTGCCCTTCATCTGATTGTGATTCATGGCCCTGTCTCTAACATCAAGACCTTTGCCTTGTTGGATATGGGTGCTGACGTAAACTACATTGGCTCAAGACTAACCAAAGCTCTGAAGCTCTTGCCTGGCCCAAAGATTGATGCCTGTGGCCCCAAAAATCTGCCTGTGACAGCCTTTGAGATTAAGCCTCTCATTCTATTCCACTTGGGGAAGTCTGCCTTCTACTCCTAGTTTGTCAGTTCCAAGTCAATAAACTTCCCTGTTTACCTTGGCATGAATTGGTGTGAGGAAGTTGGCCTCATTGTCAGATGTCAAGAGCGCAAGAGTGATTTCTACACACATGAAATTACCTGCTCCCTAGACCTCTTAAGAAAACAACAGCTCCCCACTAGCTTTTGGAACTTCAAGATCCTAAACTCCTGCACCATCCTATCTTCCCAAGAGACAGCTCTGGGCCACAGTGGTATCCCTCTCTGCATAAGCAACTATGAAGAGGTAATCAGCAACAAGCAATGCTGCAACCTACCTCCCCCACAGACCATACAACATCTAAATCAACTTGACTGAAGGAGAAAACCCACCCCTGGGGAAGAATCATTCCATTATCTGATGCTGACAACAAGTTGCTTTTGGAATAAATTAACAAAAAGCCCATTAAGGGTTTTATCACTTGCTCTACGTCACCCTGCTCCTCTCAGATCTTCTTTGTTGCCAAATCTGATGGTTCCAAGCGGCCATGCATCAACTATTGTGCCCTAAATACTGTCATAATCAAGGATTGCTGTCCCATTCAATCTGCCAAAGCTATCACAGACTGTCTCTTGGGCAGTCAGATCTTCTCCAAGGTTGACCTTTGTGCAGCCTTCAATCAGATCTGCGTTGCCAAGGGACAAGAATGGAAGACTGCTTTCTAAACTCCCTTTGGCCTCTAAAAGTACAAGTTTATGCCCTTTGGATTATGTAATGCACCCTCTACATTCCAAGCCCTCATGAACAAAGTTCTCCTTATCTTCCTGAATGAATTTGTGGTGGTGTATCTTGACAACATCTTAATATATTCCAAGAACACTTCCAACCACATTGATCACCTAAGAAAAGTCATGGCCAGGCTCCAAGAATACCACATTTACTGCAAGCTCTCTAGGTGTTGCTTCTTCCAGACAAGCGTTGAATTCCTTGGATATATTGTAACCAAGGAAAGATTTGCCATTGCTCCGAGCAAACTTGATGCTATCCTCTCCTGGCTGGTACCAAAGAATTGCAAGGAGCTCTGAAGGTTTCTTGGTCTTGCTAATTACTGCCGCAAGTTTGTCCCCAGCTTCAGCAGCATTGTCCTTCCACTCACTAACCTGACCTCCACCAAGGTTGAGTTCAAATGGTCCGCTGAGGTGAAGGACTCCTTCAAGCAGATCCACCACCTGTTTGCCACTCCCCTGGTTTTGCTCATGCCTGATAGCAACAAACCCTTCTTCCTGGAGACCAACTCCAGCAACTATGCTGTTGGTGCCGTCCTTCTTCAGCATGGGGGGATGGTATGCTCCATCCTGTAGCTTACTACATCCAGAAGCATCTTCCTTATGAGAAGAACTACACTGTTCACAACAAGGAACTACTTGCAATTATCAAGTCACTCAAGCATTGGCGCCGTTACCTTGAAGGAACCTCGGATCCTGTTATCATCTTCACAGACCACAAGAACTTACTGTTCTTCACTCAAGCCTGTTGCATATCCCAACAACATTCCCAATGGGTGATTGAACTTATCAACTTCTTGTTCACCATCACCTACAAGAAGGGATCCCTCAACGTCCTCCCTGACCTACTCTCTCAACACCCTACAACTGCTGACTCTGATCCTGAATATGAACGTCTCAACACCAAGGCAGTTCTACCTGCATCTGTCTTCATCAACCAGATCTTGGCAACCCTTTTTAACTTCCCAGACAGCTATTCCATCCAGAAAGCCCAGTCAGAAGACCCTGCTTCCAACAAGATCATCCAGGACCTGTTATCCAAAGCAATGCCCCCCCTCAGAGTATTCACTTGAGAACAACCTGCTTCTCTTCTGCAAACTGGTTATGGTACCCAATAAAGACTTGCAGTTGCAAATCACAATTGGATTCCACAACTCCCTCCCTGCCAGACACTTAGGTTATAAGAGAACCTTGGCCCTCATAAAGTCACACTACTGGTGGCCACAGATGGCAAAGACCACTAAGGAATACATTGTTAGCTGCCTAGTATGCCTCAGAAACAAGAATCACACTTCCAAGCCATCTGGCCTACTCTGCCCTCTCCCAATTCCTGAAGGTCCTTGGCAAAGCCTCTCTATGGACTTTATTACCCAACTACCCTTGTCTGCAGGCTACAACACAATCTTTGTAGTGGTTGACCGCTTCTCCAAGGAAGCCTCTTTCTGCCCCTGCCTCACAACTGCCACTGCCAAACAGACCGCTGAGTTATTTGTCAAGTATATCTTTCCTCATCATGGAGTCCCTTGTGACATAGTCTCTGACTGTGGTCCCCAGCTCACCTCCGCATTCTGGCGAGATCTCATGGACTCTCTTGGGGTAAAATCTCTCTACAGCACTGCATATCACCCACAGACTGATGGACAAACTGAAAGAACAAATCAAACTTTGGAACAGTATCTCTGTTGTTTCATTAATGAGAAGCAAGAAAATTGGTCTGACCTTCTCCCCATTGCCCAATACTCCTATAACTTAGCATACCACAGATCTATTGGCATGACATCATTCCAAGCAAATCTTGGGTTAACTCCTTCCTTCCTCCCTGACCTCCAGGGATACTTCCACTCACAATCCACAGCCAAACTTGCCATCACAATAAAGGAAACACAGACCCAACTAGTTGCCCACCTCCAGTCTGCTATCCTATATTATAAGAAGCACTACAACAAGAAAAGAATTCCAGGTGACGAGATCCAACCTGAAGACTTGGTACTCCTTTCAACTAAGAACCTCCCAGTTATTGTTGCCTCTTGCAAATTTTGTCCCCGCTTCATTGGACCATCCAAGTAACTGAAAAGATTGGTACTACTGCTTTCAGACTAGATCTTCCTGAGCACTTCCACATCCACAACAATTTCCATTGCTCACTTCTTCTGAAGATAAAACAGCAACCTTCTAGCCACCAAACAAAGGCTCTCCCTCATCATCTCCTTCTCCAGGGTTCTGAAGAATATGAACTACAGGAAATCCTATCTCATCACACCCTCCATTCTGGTACTGAATACCTTATCCTATGGAAAGGCTATGAGCTTGGAGGACTCCACTTGGGAACCTGAAGGAAACCTTGATCATTGCCAACAGTTACTTAAGGCCTACCAGGATTGTGATGATCCACATGTTTGGTGGTTTGCAGGCGGGGCTAATGTTGGCCAAGCAAAAGTTTGGTTGTTCATTGAAGGTGAGCCTAGGAGGTAACATAGTACTACTAGGGGTAATTAAGGTGAGCCTAGTAGGTAAAATAGGACTTCTAAGGTAAGTGAGGTGAGCCTAGTAGGTAACATGGTCTACTAGGGTAAGTAAGGCCTGCCTGGTAGGTAACATAGGACTACCAGAGGCAGATGTTGCCTCCACCCAGCAGAAGGAATTGGCTGCTTGGGGCTATAGTGCTTCACCCTGCAGGAAACTGTGGCTGCAGAAGGGTGAAGACTGAAATAGCAAGCAGGGAACTTTATCTATCTGAGGGGGAGTAGGTTTTGGACCCCTGGAGGGTAACGCAGGCTGCCAGGGAGGGGAAGAGCTTTGAGAGCTCTACATACCCTAATACACTTACAAGAGGTCTGTGAGGAAGCACCCTACCTAATGGACTGGTAGGGTGTCCTCATTTATGCTCCTATGGGAGCTTTGGGGGAGCCCAAAGTGAGCATTGGAGGGCATAGATTTGCTCAGAGGTGTCACCAAGGCGGCTTGCTTGGGGAAGCAAGCTGCAGAACTTGGTGTGATCAGGCCTCTGGGAAGTAGAGCTGATTAATATGCAACTGAAAGCTTAGACTTAATCACCTGGGTGAGTAAAGACAATATTAGACATTGATATATGGTTGAATGGCCTAAGTGGAGTGCCACTTGAGAGGGCCAAGTCAAACGCCAGTTTAATGTAGACTCATGCCTGGGTCTACAAGTTTTAGTAATGGGGACTGAGATAAAGAACCAAGGGGGTTCACAAAATTAACAGAGAAGACTAGCAAGAGGGACTGTTTGATCACAGCTAAGGCTAGTTGACAGACTGTTAATTCATATTGAATTGTGGGAATCAATATGGTTCAGTGTGTAGAAGGAACAAAGGAGGTTCCTAGTGAGGATTTGTTGAGGGACTGGTTGAGGATAAGCTGAGGGCTCAGAGATTATGATGCAGGACTAGCTGATCATGATGCAGGTTGGCCAAAGGACCAGAAGATTGTGTTGCAGGAGTAGCCATAGGACTTATGAAGTTAATGGACTGATTGCTGGTTAAGTTGAAGATCTGGAATATGAGCTGGCTGAAAGATCCAAAGATGATGGTGAAGAACTGGTGGTCCGGAGAAATGAGCCAAGATTTTGCCAAATTGATTTGCCAAGGTGGTGAAATGTGGAATGTTTTGCATTGGTTTATTAGTAAAATCAAGAAGGAATGTGGATAGAAGTGTGGGTAAGATATTTATTTATTAAGTTCCTAGGATAGATGAAGGTATGTTGCTATGAGAGCAGGATACAAAGTTGTTTTTGGTGGGACGTTTTCCTTGGATTTTACTATATTTGTAAATATATGGGAAAAAGTTGAAGAGGTCCAGAAAGAACAATTTAAATAGTATTTTACTATTTAAATTGGTTCAGGCTGAATGCAGGGAAGACTGGTGCCAGAATAATGGACTGGTTAACGCTTTGGTGCGTGAAGAGTTGCCGATTTGAGCGGTTTGAGCTGTGGAAATTATTTACCTAGTTGGATCCCGGTGAAACTTCAGGAATGGTCTATTTATGCGCTCTGCATTCATTGGTTGAGTTCTGTTAGGTTTCCTGATGAAAATGATTGGTTGGAAGCCAAAAAAGCTTAAAGTATAAGTGAGGAAATAGTGAATTAATACTTTAAGCTTTTGAGAAAAATAAGTATGTAAGCTTAAGTTATTATAGGAAAAAGTGAGCGGCAATGGTTTAAGCTTATGAAGAAAGCCATTTTGAAGGCGGAACTGTTGGGAAAAGGACACTATAAGAAGGGGGCTGGCTGGAAAGTTACCGGGTCTTTTCAAGGTCTTTTGGAAGGCTTTTGGAGGGTCTTTCCCAGGTCTTCTGAGTTTCTGCCAAGAGGTTTTTGGAAGCCTTTTGATCACCAGCAGGAGCTTGGCTGGACTGATACAACCCAAGATAACGGAGCAGGAGCCCAAGAATAAGAAGCTGGATCCTAAGCGCGGCGCCAAAGTCCAAGTTTAAGGAGCAGGAGTCTAAGTTTAAGGAGCATGAGTCTAAGTTTAAGGAGCAGACATCCAAGACTAAGGTGCAGAAGTCCAAGACCAAGTACAAGGGGTCCAAGATATTGTTTGAGGACTCCAATTGTTGACAAATCCATATTGTTTCCTTGACCCCCAGGCCATATACCAGAAGGTTTCTAAGGGGATCTTCCTTCTGAGAGTGAATAAAAGCCCATTTTGACCCCTATACATATTTCTGAGATACATTTCCCCTTACTAGAGAATGACAACCCCTTCCAGCCGGTCCCTGGCTACAATTCTGGACACTCTTGGGGACTGGTGGACAGGAACCCCACCAGGATCTTCATGCTAGCAGCTAAGGGGGTACTATCAGGATTCTTCTTTCTTGGATTTTTGCTACTAGCATTTTCAGGAATATTCAACACTTTTATCTTTATCTTTGGTTTTAAAAACCAACAATTCACTTCCAACAATTTCCTTTTCCTTTCCCAGTTCCTATTGTCCTACATTAACGGTTAGTTCTCCTTTCCAAAGTTACCTTTTTGCTCAGCACAAGTTTTGAACCTAAGACCTTTACGCTAAGGTTAATTTAATATGGTCCAAACTTCTTACCTTTTTGCTTTTCATCTTGGCTTATGCCATCAGCTTCAGATTCTATTTTTCTGTCCTTCCACTCTATTTTGGCTTGCTAAAATTGACTAAGCAACTGTCATAACTGTTTCTTTTCTTCTTCTAATTCCTCCTTTATGCTAGCTTAACTGTTTAAAGCTAGTTCAAGCAGTAACCTAAAAACCATGGTTCTTTCTTGCCAATGATCAGTTAAATTTAAAAGGTTAAATCTTTTATTCCCATTTTGCACCTCACTTTATCAAGCTCAATAAAAATGCTTGGTTTACCAATCTCAACAACAAGTTGAGATTGTTTGACTTGCACCTCAAAAAGGTACTTATCAGGTTTTGTGGCTTGTGTTTCTCTTTAATTTTAATTTTAGTTCTAGTTTTAACCTTTGGCCCCATGATTCCTTTTGACTTTCTTCTTCACCAGTTAGGTAGTTTTTATAGTAGTGCACACAATTTAATTGTTGATAGCTTTAATCCTCTCACTAATGCAGAAAACAATTCCCAGACTTAGAGATTGACTTTTTGACCAAATCATCTGTCATTAAGACTTGACTTTATTTTTATCTTCTTAGGGTTAATAAACCTCCCTAGTCCTTATTTTACCTCATATAAGCTTTTTGGAGCCTTAATACAGTTGTTATTGCAGACCTTGCCCACCTTTTGTATTTGAATAATATAAATATCACTGGGTTAAAAGCTTTAGTTTATAATCATCTTCCCCAGACCATGAGAACTTATAGAGGTTGGCCAATCACTTATACCTGTCACAGTAGTTTGCATAATGCCAGGTGTTATCTGTCCAAACTGGAAAGCCAAGAGATCAGGGAAATATTGACCAAGTTGCCGGATTTAAGTCCAACTGTCGATGGAAAACAACTTACTGCTGCTCCAGTTTGTTGGCATAATCTGATCACCTGGGGTGGACTGATGCTGGTAAATAGACGTAATCTGGAGGTCACCCAGTACAGCTTGGTTTATCAGAATGGCCCTCAAAAATCAATCACATAAGAGTTTTTGGGTGCTGGACAAGGTACTCTTAGAATAACGGGACAGAATAGGAGCCATGGATCCAGGTGGTATTGCTGAGCCAATAACTTTGGTACATATCAAACACTTTCTCTGTTCAATTCTCAAGAGTTAAGCCCCCCTAAAAACTATCTGCAGGGAACTTAAATTATCTCTTGGTTAACCGTTATTTAAAATACCTCTGTTAGTGGACTTGTTCTGCTATATTCCTTACAACTTGATTTTAAATCAAATTGTAACAGGAAGCTGGGGTCCTGCTTTGGGCTCTACGCCGTCTATGTCACCAAATGCTACACCAATGCCCACCAATCTTGGAGAATTTGCCCTGGAATCTGAAGCTGAGACTGTTGCCACCTCCCAATGCCCAGAGTTTTATTCCAAGGATCCTTTGATCTTTCCGCAGGCTATCTATCTAAGACTACTTTGGTTGGGTTTAAATATCCTGTCAAATCCTAGTATATCATTTGGAAATCTCACTAAAGGGTATCTGAAGCTTTGATGGTGGCTAATCACTAACCCCCTTATGGGTTTGGGTGGCTACTCCTCCCTGTTTGGAGACCTCTTAATGTACCCAGCAATTTCTTGTCAGGTATACCAAGCCTATAGGAGGGCAAGGAAGTTTGACCTGATCTGGATACCCAAACAGCTATTGGCTGCTCCCAAACAGAGCAAGCTTGGGCAACCTGCAGTGGACTAATCAAGCTTGCCACCCAAAACTGGCAATTATGTGACAGCAGTGAGGTTTGAATCTGAGATCCCTGCCCAGATCCCCCTACCTCTACCCAGAAGTTATAGGGCCTGATTCTTGTGAAAAAGCTTGAGGCACCCTCCTTACAAGTGGAGCAGCCCAACAAACATCAGGGCTCAGACCAGATCCCTCCAAGATGTATGCAGCACGCAGTGCTAATAAAGGTATTTGCTTGCATACCTCCCTGCAATTTGTATGGCCATGTAGAAGGAGCATCCATAACAGGGTACCTTGAGGTGCATATGTGCCCGCTACTGCCTGTTCTGTGGTGGCCCCCCCCTGATCCTAGAAATATCAAAGCTGGCCAGATGATCAAAGACTCCCATACCAGCAGCGGCACATAACTGACCTTCCTCCAGGGTGTGAAGGGTTGTTCAATAAATACCATCAGTGGCTCCATAGATACCCTTTCTTTGTAAAATGTAGGGCTCTGCAGATAATCTGGGTAATTGCTGGGTCCTCTTAAATCATTACCGGGATCTAATCAGCACCAGCCGGTTGATTGAAGATCTTGTACCTCTTCTCCCTCCCCCTTATGCCCCTCTCTAAATCCAACTGACAAGGGATTTAGGTGGCCCAGGGAATTCTGAAGTGAGGTGCATAATATGGACCTGAAGCTCATTTTTGATCCACAATGTGTGAGATCATACAACCTCTTGGCTGAGCCAGTGGGTGATTTGTGTCCGTTCCCAGTCCTCTGTTGATAGATGTATAGTCTTTATCCCAACCTTATAAATCTACTGGTTGTATAACATTGCTTACCTGCCCTTTCTGATCTTATAAGCCCAAAGGTTATAGTGCCCCCACTATGAAATAGCTGTGAAAAAAAGGTATGCATGCACTTGTTGATTGGATTGGATAGCAGGGATAGAAGTCTGGCCCTGTTTGATCTTGTGCTGTACAAGCATTGAGCAGAAGGTGGCCTATAACCAGTGATCCCAAATGAACATGGAAGAACTAAGCTGTAATGCATGGATATAAAAAGTGAGGTGAAGATGTTAAACAGTATGCAGCAGCCCCCAAGGCTGTGGCAACTAGCCAGACAAAGCTCACCCAAAAGCAAAATCCAGCTCCAGTGCAGAGCAAGAAAAACCACAATGAGCTTGCCTCAATCAACAGTAGATCCAGGTCCACCCTGATTCTGTCCTGAGATGTTTGGTTTTGTTTGTGTCCAAGTTTATTCTTACTGTTGATGCAGCTCTTAAGACTGCTCCAAGCAATAAAATATCTATGGCATTTAAAGGATGCTCATTGCAGCTATTGATCCTGATGAGAGGAGAGGACATCCTGCAGGATCTTCTGAGAGATAATTGCAGCCACTATCTGGATGCTACTGAATCTGCTATCCCTGTGGTACCCCTGCGCCTGGGAGGTCACTGAGGTGTGTCCTGGGTCAATTTCGGGACTGGCTGGGTTGGGGGATATAATCACGAGATACTAGTCCTATGAAAAGAACAAAGGTGGATTATATGACAGCTCCAAAAGGGACTCACCATGTCCCTAAATCATCATTGTCAGTTGATGACTAAGGAGAAACATATTTATCGCTACACATGGTCTCCAAGTAGTTCCATCATCTAGGGGCTGTTTGCATGATAATCTTTAGTTTAATAATATCCCAGACCTCATGGTTATTTGTACTGCTTTACTCATTCTTTCAACAAGGAGCTTTCTATGAGTAAACAGACTAAGATTCTGCATCTTTTGAACCCTCTTCATCAACTCCCAAAAAATTTTCACTAGGGAAGTTCTCTGTCACAAAAAAAGGGAGAATAGGGGTCAGATAGTCTTTGCTAACAGAAGGAATATCCCCTTAGAAAGCTTCTGATCTGTCACTGTTCTGGAGTCCTTTTGACCAGCTTCTCTTTCAGAAAGGACTTCTGAACATTCTAATAAGACATCTGGTTATTCCAAACCAACCAGATGTGTAACCATCAAGAGTCATATCAAGCACCCAACAACAATCCTGCTCACAACCAAAGATTCTCAAAAAAGCCCCTACAACTTTCCAGCCAGCCTCCTACTTATAGTGCCCTGTTCCCAACGTTTACATCTTCATAACGGCTTCCTTCAAAAGCTTAAACTACCAGCGCTCACTTTCTCCTATAATGAAATAAGCTTACATACCTGACTTTTTCAGAAGCTTAAAGTATTGATCCACTCCTTTCTCTTGCTTATAATTTAAACATATTGGCGTCCAATAAAGGATATTCATTAGTAAACATGCCTCTGATTCAATCAATGTTTACAGCGTCCAAAAATCCATCACTTCTGAAGTTCCACTGGATCCAAGTTGGAAATCAATTTCCACTGCTCAGCCGCTTGAAGCGTCAACACTCTGAGCACCAAAGTGTTAACTGGTTCTATGTTCCAGCGCCATTCTTCCCTGCATTCAAACTCAATAAATTTAAATAGTAGAATAATGTTTAAATTAATTTTCGGCCTCATTCAAAGCTTTGACTGGATCATTGCCCTTGTAATATAATCAAGAGAAATGCCCCACTAAACCAGCTTTGTATCCTGCTACCATTGAAAAATACCTTTGTCACCATAGGAAACCACTCTGGAAACCTTTTTACTGCAAATTCCTTGAAAGTCCTCCTTGATTTTTTCTACTGCAAAAAAATCAAGACAAAATTCCATCTACTGCTATCTCAGCCAATTGATTTGGAGAAATGTTGGAAAGCTTCCAAAAATTGTTCCAGACTTGACCTAATAGCCTAGCACTTAGCATAGATATTGAACAGCCTATCAAACCCTTACAGATAGCCTGCACCCTGGTTATATTTTGGGTCCCCATCAGTAAGCCCACTCTGACTCAGGCAATAAGTCTCACAAGTGATTTTTGCCTAAACTAGAAACCGTCAGTAGCCTCTACCTAGTCATCAGAAGCAAGAATACCATATGAACTACTACTGTTTTTACTCACCCAAGGGAACGCTTGAGCTTTCAGGCGCAAAGTAGCTGACTTTCTAGAACCCTCCAAATCACTAATTCTGCAGCTGTATCTCTGGCCAGCCACCCTAAGGATGGTTCTGAGCTGTCTATGCTTGCTCAGCAATCTTATAACATCTAGGGCTACCCTAAAGCCATAGAAAGAGATACAATTTACCTCCTTCTCAGGTAAAGTTATTCAACCGTATTCTCATCCCAATAGGTATCAGGAATTCAATGCTACCCTCAGTATATTCATCCTAGGAAGAACCTAGTTGTATTTCACCCCAGCTAGTCTCAGGGGGCATATACCCCTTGGTATGTCCATCCCAGGGGAAAGTGCTTCTTAGCCTTGAAAGCACTAGAAAGGGGCCACCCTGATAACACCCTAAGGTCAAAAAACTGGGAACCCAACTACCCCGGTTGGGCAAAAAAACAGCACAATAAACATTTACCCCTCTCAGACAACCATCCTCTATATGGACAACATTAGACCATACTTTCATAATAACGCCCCAAATTTGGATCATCATGATGGGCTTTGATAGATCATGGGGAACCTTGCCACCCTTGCATGCTACTCTTAGCTGCTTTCTATAAGCACCTGAAACAGATGAAAAGCAAACAACCATGGCAGCACGTGTTCAATCGTCACAATTAGGAAAAGAAACCTTTATCACTTTCACTAATGGCAGATGCCAGCAAAGACCAGTATGTGGACTCATCCCCAGATCAGGAACATGTTGCTCACTCCAGATGCCCCACCAAGGCTGTACAAAAGAGCATCTTCTCTGTACCAGCGGCAAGGATCTGGATTGGCTCAGGGCTGAAGCACTGGGAGATCCCTCGGGAGGGCTGCTTGCCCAGCACCGCAGCAGAAACTCCAGAAGTGGTCCTTAGAAACAGGCATCAGCTCAAAAAGCCTCTACAGCACCCCATCCCTCTCAGCAGCAGTACCATGATGTAGGTTACCCAGCCCAGAAGATCAGCATCTCACCCTTCATTTTCACAGGATCAGGCATACATGTAACAGGAAGCTGATCTGATACCTCAAAGCCCTCTACTGGTGGCTAAACATGCCAGAAAAGGCTCAAGGGGGAGCCTCCTCCTTCTTGATTGATGCAAGGTGTGGAAAAGTACACCCAACCCAGAGCTGGTAGGGCCAGAGACGGGGTGATTAGTTGGAGCAAGGCTGCCAAGATTTTTTTTCCTTTGGAACCACCCTCAAGTGACTCTGGTGGATCAAGACAGAACAGGGCAAACAACCCCAGATAAGGATTGATTGAAGAGATTGTAAAAATCTGGATCTACTTGTGGAGCCAAGAGGAGGGCATTGGGATATGGGATTGTTGAGCTTGGACACCTGGGTTTGAAGTTGAGGGGAGGCTGGGGCAACTGAGCAGAGATTGTGCCAGACAACAAGTATCCTGCTCATATGGATGTGGACTACAGCTCAGTTCAGATCCCCCATCCCTGGATTTTTAGGATGGGTTCAGGCATCATGATTGGTGCACTAGATTGTGAGATACACATCAAACCTGCAGGTCACTTCTGGGCTTGCCAAAACAGGCTTTGGCATGGGTTCAGAGACTCAGAACTGGATAGCGGGATTTAAATCAATATGGAGCTGCTTTAAAGAACTTTGAACTCAACTTATAAGTTTAAACATATCAATCAAGCACAGATCACATATGTAATCCCATTTCAGGGGGTCCTGACAAAACACCCCCAAAGTTGGTGGGGTTGATATCCATGTCGCAGCCCCTCAAATCATGGGCACTGAGTTGTGTTCTGGGCCTTTGGGACGTCTTTGAGGTAATATCTGGTTTGCTTACCTTGTTAGAGTGTGGTTGCAAGGCCTGTACACATATAATACAAGTTGGTAGACTCTGAAGTCTTTACCTTTAAATCTAAGGTAACAACTAAGAAGAGATAAAAGCAAGTAAGTGAAATTGTGTTGTTTAATGGTGAAAGGGAGAGAATTTATATACCACAATTGATGCATGATGACTGCAGAGGTGTTATTAGCACCTGTACCATATATGGAAATGTTACATAATCTTCATGAATCTTCCTGAATCTTTCATCCGTGTTCCTGCCTATCTGAGTGGATCTAGACAATCCAGCAGAGGAAGGTGATTCTCATTCCCCTGGAAGTAGACTAATGTTGCAGTTACCCATTACAGCACAGGTTATCAATTCCTGAACCCAATCCAGTAGGATGTAATAGGCTGCTCAGAACGTATAAACATTCAAGTTACAATTAGGAATGGAAACCTGTTAGATCAGGCGGATTTGAGTGCACATCCCAAATAGCCTTGACATCAGGATAATTCCATTGATTGTCTTGACCATTCTAACACCAAACTAAATTACAACACTCTGAGTATCCCAGGACCCATGCCCAGTAAAGGATGGGCAAGGAGTGGGTAAGCCCAACAGTTGACTGCATAACAAGGTGGCCCATGTCACAGGCCTCCAATTAACACAGGGGTAATGGTATGAGACAGGCTATTTTCAGGAGATGGGTTAGAAAGATCTGGTAAGCCTGAGCTCCTCATCACCCATGGAAGTAAGGAACTTACCTCAGACATGATCAACCTTCATCTCACCAAGGATGTCATTCAGAATATGATATCCAGTACCCACACCCGTAGGGAAATTGGTAGAGTAGAGATGGTTAATGGATCCCTAGTAGCAGCGCTCAGTAAGCTATCGTCTAACAGCCTCCTTCTTTGGAAAGGCATGCTTTCCAAGGAAGCAATGGTCTGCTGCACTAGAGTAAACCAAAAAACAGGCAGGAGTGTGTACAGTTTAGTATACAGAAATAGGCCAACCATTTTCAACAGCAACTTGGGACCTTGCCAGCCCCTACCAAAGAAGGTATAAAAAATGTCACAACTGTGCAGGAAGCAATGAAAGGCCAACTTGATAAGGGAAATGAAATATTTGAAGTGGAGAACCTCTCCCTCCAAGCTGGGATATTCCAAGTAGAAGATGGAATATAGGTGTCAGCCATGACCAACACAAACTTGATCCTGGCCAAAGAGGACCAGGGGTCATCATGGAAGTCAAGCCTGAAAACACCTACCTTATCCAAGGGATCAGCGCTCAGGAATCCCTTGGATCAAATCCCTGCAACAGACTTGGTTTGTGAGAATCAAGGCAGGCATAAGGAAATCCATACCCACTGGTATCTAGGGCCTAGATGGACTGGTACTGAGTATGCATCCTGGATACCCTCAAGAAAATCTCCAAGGCTCCACCTTCCGAGACCCTGGGGGAGATGCTGTACCATCTTTGGTTACTCTCTATTGGGAAATCAATTCCCTGGTAAATGGATGGATTTACGAGTAAGGTGGCCTAAGGCTTATGCCACACCAGGATCAAACATCTGGGTTCCAAGGAGGGCTGGATCTCCTGAGACCCTATGACTGCCATGATCTATATAGATACTGCTTGGTGTATCGTGATACTATATAATGCAATTCTTCTGTTTCAAATAAAGATACCATTCTCTTCCTTGATTTATCCCTACCTTGTATTCAAACTTACCAGAAGTATATAATGACAAGGAGAGTTATTTCTATTGATTTACACCAACTATATAGCTGTTTCTAATTAGATAGATGCATTATCTAGTGTCAGCCATTTTCCCCCTTGTGCAACTGTGCTAATGTCTGTACAGTTATAAAATTACCTTTAGTATCTGGGAGATTAGGGGCGTGTAAAAGCTTGTATGCAGTTGTAAACTGGGAAGGGTGTTGAAGTAACCAGGAAGATAAAGGGGGTGATAGAAGCTTAAAGGCATGCCATCAGTAAATTAAAGTATATATAGTGGATCACCCTGCTACAAAATACTTCTAGGGAAAAAGGGTCCCTGGATGCATCGATCCAAGGCCAAAGGCTGTACCGAACTTTGTCAAAACTGGGAGGCACCCTTTGTGGAATCACAAGCCCCTGGAAACTGGATAGAAGAGCAAGCTCAGTGGAGTTGAACTCAGGATATAGTTTCATCCAGGCTGCATGGTTGTTCTGGGGATGTACCGGTTTACGGCAGGGGCCAGATCTTTGGCCAAGGATCTTATTGGCACATCTGATAGATTGGACAATGGGTGTTTAGGTTAAGGTTTTGTGCGATAGCCAGTGATTCAAGCTGATTGGTTGTTGTATGGGGATAAAGGTAGCATCCATAGCAGTTGCAATATTTTCAAATTATTTGGGCTTGTGATAATCCTTGCCATGAGAAGGGAAAACCTGGCGAAGCTGGGCTAGGATTTTTTGGCTCGGTTGGATGTTGAAATGCTCCAGTGGGCTTTAAACTAAGCTGACGGTCTAAGCAAAGTTGGGCGAGTTTGGATTGGTGGGCCATTGGGGATACAGCCCTTGTAATGCGTTAGATTTGAGATATTATTTAGGTTTATTTATTCGGGCTTGAAGTAATTCCGGTTTAGAAAACGAGAGTTCACAGTGCTTATTCGCTGCAAAGGAATGCTTGGCCCTGTTGATGTGCTGGGGGGTTCGAGATAGAGCTTTATGATTTTAATTTACGTTTTAAAGAATATTTTAGTTTAGAATTTAAATTCGGTGTGTTGAAAATGGGGGTCCTAGGTATGACTAAAGTCAAGGTCAGCTGGGATTTAGTCGAATGAGCTTGGATTGGTGGGTTGGATAGCGTTATTACAGCTGTAAATCGGAATATAAGCCAGACATTTCTATTTTGGATTTTAATTAAATGCTAAATTAAGTTTATGATGCTGAGGTTTAGAAGCAAATCCTATTTATCATTACATCTTTTCAAGCAGCCGTTTGAATAAGAATGATTTAATAAGCGATATCGAGAGTTGAGAACAATTACTAGCTTAACAGTAAGAAATCAAGCACGTTAAGCTTAGAGTAGGATTAAAGCGCAAATTTATATAGCTAATAAATTTTATTCTAAATTTTAAATACCAAGCCACACCCTAAACCTGCGCCACACAAAAACTTGTACCGCCAGGATACCATTTTAATGTAGCCCCTGAATAGCCCCATGTGTACTTCTGAAATAAGCCACCAGTTGATATAAAAGATAAATTTGTTGGAGAAAAGAAGCATCATGAAATTCGCTATCCTCGCCACTACTGCATGTGTCTTCTCTCAGAGCACCAACCACTGCTTTGCAGAGTGCAGCTCTGTAGATGTTGCTTGTCTCAGCGAATGCTTCAGCATGGTCAGTCCTGCCGATCTACTTGCCGGGCCAACGGCTGAATGCAGTCCTCGCTGTTCTTCCAACGCTACCGATACCAGCATGTGTCCACAGGAATGCCTCAAGGAACCCCATCCCATCGGCTCCAACTCAACTGCATCCAACTCAACTCACTCAGCTAATTCCACCACCAAGGCTGCCATCCCCACAAAGTCTGCAAACCTTGCTGAATCAACTTCTGTTGCAGCAGCATCAAATGCCCCTCAAAGCCCTGCCACCAATCCCTCCTCCAAGCCCTCAAACGCTTCACAATCCAAGGTTGAGGCATCTACCAGTGGCGCTTTTTGTCCAGCTACATCCCTGCATTTGCCACCTTTTTAGCCCTCCTAGCATTTGCTTAAACCCTTACACCAATAATAAAACCAAACAGCACAATTTACTCCATAAAGACTCATTTAAATCACATATTTCATTATTTTAAATAAACCAACCCCAGTTATTCTCCAAAAGTAAGCAATTCCCATCTATCACATAAACACTTCAGTAAAATAGAATTCAATAAACAAACCAGAATCTGTTGCAACGAAGTTGAAATAACCATATCGATTTGTATAAAAGAGCCAATCAGATGTACATGCTTCTATCGGTTCCAACTCACTAAGATCCGCCCACCATTACTCCTTCAAATCATCTTCCATTGATCACCTTTCCTTCACGTCATAGCAATACGCTTTTCTATAGAAGGGTTCAACTTGATATTCACCCTTTAAAAATAAAATTTGATCAGTTGAACTATGGCTTGCCCACAATAATAATTTTTATCGCTACCCCATCTGAAATGGACTACTGGCTACTGTACTCTTCACTGTCATGGTGAAGTAGAGCTCGTCATAATCGATCAAATGGGGAAATCCACCCAAATAGGGATTGCATTACCAATGGGGAGGAGGCAGTACATATTTACTCAGATATTATCATCTTTAAAGATACAATATGGTGAAGTGCAGCATATCACAATGCCCAGGTACAAGAGAAAGACTTTGATTTGCCTCAAAGTCAAGGACCCAGCAGCATAGATGGTCCACGCTCAATCTCACAAATTTCAGGAACCATTTCATCAGGGGAAGAAGGTTTCCAGAATTTTGAAGCAGCAAAAATGCTGAGCCTAACAATCTTGTTACTAAAAATCTTATGGGAGGGTATTGAAATAAGTGAATCATGAGGAAAGATATCTTATCAAAGTGAAATCACCAAACTACTAAAGTAGTTTATTAAAATTTATGTTATTTAAAGCCCTTGAGTGCATCATTGAGTTTTTGGTACATCCTCTTACTAGAGAACTCCCAGAGTGCCAGACTGCTGGTGGACAAGAACAGTGGAGATTGGACCCACCACTCTGGGTGCAGCATCAAGTTCCCCCATGAGTGATTGGTATGCCCTCTCACATACACTTTTTAGAGGCCTCAGTTGCTAAGTAGTACAGTATCTCATACACTGTGGGACTCCAAAGCTTGACCCCAGACAGCCTAAACCTTTCAGCAAACTTCAGTCAACATGGTAAGGTCAACCCACAAAGATCTATCCTGGAGGTGTACAAAAGGCTCAAAGAGACCTACCCCAGGAAACTTAATCCCTGTTTCACTTGACTCTGATAGTTATAATTTTTTCTTTGCTGCTAGGAGACCCAACCTTTACCACCTCCTTGTTACCAAGGCACATATCAGCCAATTCATACACCATTACTGGCTATACTCACCACCCTTTTTTCTGTTCTTTGTACCAGTAAGGTATTGGCCAAACGTTCACAGTAAAGGGCCCCAAAAAGGCAAAATCCCATCACTACCTCCACCCCTTGGGTGCATCTGGTTGAGGTGGCCTCCTTGTGTTTGGTATCTACTCAGCCTACAGATACCGGCAAGGGTGGTTATGTAAGCTATATCTGACCTCCCAGGAGGTCAGGAGTTGAACCTAAGTGATGGGGTTAAGGAAAGCTGAGCTCAGGACATCTGCACCCACTTGGGCTCAATTCTTCTTACCACCAACCATTGCAACCAATCATTGGATTTCAATCTACAACCCCCAAGCAGGCAGGGCTCTGGGGCCCAGTCTTCCATGCAGCAGCGCTATAGCCGGGCTCCACCCAGAAAGGCCATGCCCGTGGCGTTACCCTCCTCCTTTGATGGTGGGGCTTCCCTCCCTGGGCAGTGCTGCTGGTACATAGATTTTATGGGTGGGGGTAGTTCTGTAGGGGCTGGGGTGGCCTTAACCAGATCTACTGCCTGAAAGCAGTTGAGATGGAGCTATTTTAGCATCTCTTGGGGTGGGTGGGGGTACAACCTGGGATCCAAAAGTCTTGGGGAACCCTTTACTGGCTGTAGGTAGTGCTGAGGCTTGGGGGATGGTTTAGTGGCAACAGGTGGTGGTAGCACATACTTGGATTGGCCACCCACCCTTATGGTCTGGGATAGATGTGGGTGCCCTCTTTGCTTTGTTGAGAGGTATCCGTGAAAGGTGCAGAAGATGGGGGAGGGCAGAGAAAGATCTATCTGGTTGAAAGATGGTCTTATTCTCTTGGGGAGCTTGCAGGGACCAACTCTCCTGGGGCGTAATTTTGGCAGGGGGCTTGTGATGATCCACATGTTGGGCAGTTTTGCAGGCGGGGATAATGTTGGCCAAGAGAAGGATAGTGTCCTAAGACAAGTAAATGTTTGTTAAGGAGAGGCATGATCCAGGGGGTCCCTGGATGGTGCAATGGAATAGTAGAGAAGTTATGGTGCTAGAAAAGAATGGGCTGAGGAAGCTCTGAGATCCTAGGGCCACCTGCAGGAGGTCTGTAAGTGAAAAACTTTACATAACAGAGGGTAAGGATCTTTGTCTATGTCTTCCCGGTAGCTTTGAGGAGGTCTTGAAATCACCAGAGAGGCAGAGATATTCCCAGAAACATTATCAAGTTAGCTGCATGGGGAAGCAGCTGCAGAACTTGGTAATTGATAGGTTTCTGGGAAGTAAAGTTGGTTACTTTGCAACTGAAAGCTCAAGCTCACCACTTGAGTGAGTAAAAACAGCTGCAAAGACATGAGGATTATCTGTGGCTGATAGACTAAAGTAGTAGTCACTGATGGAGGCCTAGTCAAACACTAACTCACTTTTGGAGACTTATTGCCTGAGTCTGAAGTATTAGTAATGAGGACTACAGAGAAGTACATAACCTTGATGGTTCACACAGAGAAGAACAGAACCTTTGTGGTTCATACAGAGAAAAACAGAGCCTTTGTGGTCCATAAAGATAAGGAAATAAAATTTGTGGTTCATACAGAGAAGAACATAATTGTTGTGGTCTACACATAGAATTAAAAGATGTGGTTGAACCAGGGAAGGAATAGCAGAAGGAATGGAAGATGGTAGAGAAGGACTAGCAGAAGAAGCATGAGAATTCTTCCAGAGAAGATACAGTTGTGGTTAAAGCAGAGAAGGAATCATTGTGGTTAAAGCCAAGAAGATGCAGTTATGGTTAGAATAGAAAAGTGACAGTTGTGGACATAGAAGAAGCAGAAGAAGGCAGAGAAAGACATTAGTGCAGAAGGAGGAGAAGAAGTAGGAGAAGACTATCAGAGAAGGACTAGCAGAAGGAACAGAAGGACTAGTGGTTCGGAGAAATGAGCCAAGGTTTTGCCAAATTGATTTACAGAGGTGGAAATAAGTAAATTTTTTGCCTTTATTTAGTAGTAAAATCAAGAAGGAATGTGGATAGAAATGTGGGTAATATATTTATTTATTAAGTTCCTAGGATAGATGAAGGTATGTTGCTATGAGAGCTGGATACAAAGTTGTTTTGGTGGGACATTTTTCTTGGATTATACTATGAGAGTAAAGATCTGGGCAAAGCTGTGAAAAAGATCAAGAAGAGCAATTTAAATAGTATTCTACTATTTAAATTGGTTTAGGTTGAATGCAGAGAAGACTGGTGCTGGAATAGTGAACCAATTAACGCTTTGGTGTGCAAAGAGTTGTTGATTTGAGCAGTTTGAGCAATGGAAATTTATTTCTTAGTTAGATTGTGGTGGAACTTCAGAAATGGTCTAGTTTTGCGCTCTACAATTATTTGTTGAGTTCTGGAATGTTTCCTAATGAATAAAATTGGTTGAAAGCCAAAAGCTTGAATTATAAGCAACAAAACAGTGAATCAATAATTTAAGCTTTTGAGAAAGTAAGTGTGTAAGTTTAATTGATTATATGAAAAAGTGAGCGCCAATGGCTTAAGCTTTTGAAGAAAGCTATTCTGAAGACAGAACTCTTTGGGGAAAGGACACTATAAGAAGGAGGCTAGCTGAGTAAATGGGGTCTTTTTGGAGGTCCTTGGAGGTCTTTTGGAAATCTTTTGGTTGCAAGCGGGAGCTTGGTTGGCCGCTGGATCTGCATCTTAATGGCTACAAGTCTGGTTGGTTTGTAGTAAACATATGTCTTCTAAAGCGTTAAGAAGTTCTTTTTGAAGGAGTAGCTGTTCAAAATGACTCCAAACTGGTGACAAATAGGGGTTCTAAGGGGATCTTCCTTCTGTTAATAAAGACTATCTTGACCCCTATTCTCATTTCTTGTGACATGGAACTCCCCTAGCTATAATGACTATGAAGTTAGTTAAGAGGGTTTAGAAGATGTAGAACTTTAGTCTGTTCACTAATAGAAAGCTCCTTGTTGAAGAATGAGTAAATTGGTGCAAATAACCTTGAGATCCAGGATATTTATGTACAAAAGATTATCATCCAAACAGCCCCTAGATGATGAAACTGCTTTGATATACCATACATTGCTATGAAATATGTCTTCCCTAGTTATTCATTAACAGCAATTATTTAGAGAAATGGTGAGTCACTTTTGGAGTTTTCAGATCATTTACTTTATCTTTTTTCATAAAACTAGTATACCTATGGGATTTTACCCCAAACCAGTTAGTCCATGGCTTTGAACCATGACACACCTCGGTGTCCTCCCAGGAGCAGGAGCACTACAATAATCATGTAAAAGATCTAGTCACAACTGATATCATTTATGACTATACTTTAAATTCAGAACCTAAACATAAAAAAGCAGGATTTTGAAATCCTTGGTTGTAATTTCAAATTGCATTTGCAGGCAACTCAGCTGAGTGAAAAAAAAGTATTTAATAAAACCAACCATTTAATTTGGCTTTTTTATTTATTTAAAATTTCAAATTTTGAATCCCTCAAGCAGATAACTCAACTAACTAAAGACAAAACACATCAAACAAATGTGGATACATGAATCATAAATGCAGGATTCTAATATACAATTTGGTATTTTCTTAAGTCTAACAAGTCATAAACAACATTAAATTAGTAATGAATCTGAAATTGTCAGATTGTAAAATTCAAAAACCAAATTTCAAATAAAAAATGAGGTGAATTTGAAATAAATATAATTTATAGGTATATCAAATAGGAAGTCAAAGGATCTAGAGTGAATTTGTGCTGATTCTTTTAGGAATCACAGGTATTCTAAAAAATCACCCTATTCCAGTTTAGGATGGCTAAAATTTTGATCCTACTATTCACCAACTTAACATATTTAACAATAAAATTGACTTAAATATACACTTGTATTTTTGAATTTAATTTTTCAATAAAAATTTATTATGCCTTCTTTTATAAAAAACCAAGCAAATAAGCTGTTCCCTGGCCTTGAAAAATCATACAGGGCTACGCTGGGTCTTTTAATAGTGAAGTCTCTGTCTATGGTCACTCCCAACCCGCAGGCCCCTCCCCAAGCACTACCCAGGAGTGTTTTTTTTCTCCTGTGTCTTCTAGCATGGCCCTGTTTGCCCATCATGCACAGGCTGTGACAGAAATTGAGAGATAATAAGAAGCTGTCTTTGTGTGGTGGGGAATCACCCACCAAATCCACATAGAGTCAATAATTAACCACCAACACAGCTTCAGATACCGTTTTGTGAAATTTCAAAATGAGATACTAGGATTAAGTAAAATAATTAACCTTAACCAAAAGAGCCCCAAGATAAATGGCCTGCAAGAGAATCAGAGTGTCTTAATCATAAAACTCAGGACATTGAGATAGCACCAGAGTTTCAGCTTTCGACAGTAGGAGGAACAGCTCTCAAGATTGACAGGGCATTGAATAAACATTTGGCAGAGGCAACGGCAAAGTACCAACAGCAGGGCCCATCTTTCTGTAATAATTGGGCTAAGGATTCAATTGTAGGGAAAGTAGCTCAAAAGGCCAACTACAGGATAGGATGCATGTAAAATAAAAATTAGACCAAGGGATATTTGATTTTATCGGGTAAATTTTGGGAGGACTCAACTATTTAGAGTTGAAACAAGGGGGAAAATTATTCAACACATATCACAATTTAACTACTGTAAATTCAGAACCTGAACGTAGAAGCGTGGGATTGTCAAATCCTTGGTCCAAATTTGAATCACTTTTCAGGCAACTTTCAAAGAAGCAAAAATTGAAATATTTAATAAAATCAACCATTGGATTGGTTTTTTTGATTTATTTAAATTGGCAAATTTTAAACCTCAAGCAGATAAATCAATTAACAAAAGACAAAACTCAGCAAACAAATGTGGATACATGAATCAGAAATGTAGGAGGGATTCTTATATGAAATTTGGTATTCTCTTAAGTCTAACAAGTCATAGACAACATTAAAAGTAATGTGGATACAGAAATTGTGGGATTGTAAAATTCAAGAACCAAATTTTAAATCAAAAATAGAATTGAATTTGAAATAAATATAATTTATGGGCATCTCAAAAAGGATGTCAAAGTATCTAGAGTGGATTTGTGCTAATTCTTTTAGGAATCATAGGCATTCTCAAAAATTGCCCTATTCCATTTTAGGAGGGCTAAAATTTAGATGCTTGATTACAGTAGATTTTAAAAAATGCTAATAATAAAATAGTGTTGCAACATCTTTGATTACTCCCTCTTGGGAATTAACGCCC
>QTSX02004681.1:0-25269 GCA_014839935.2 Entomophthora muscae | reverse complement strand
TCATTGATTTTCCCAAGTTCAACATTGTACTGGGGTGGGACTGGCTACAAAAAAAACAATCCCCATGTGGACTGGCCAACCTCTGTACACCATCAAACATGAAGGGTAAACCACCAGATCTACCCTGACTCAGTGGACAGCTCCTGCATGACCACGTCTTTGTACACGTCAGAGACCCTGGTCAAAAAGGAGAACCTCAAGGCAATCAACTGGGACTCCTGCCAGTTCAAGATTATACATTTCAAAATCACTAGGACACTATCACACTTCCATGATTGTGAAATTGTAGCTCATCACCCAGAAATCTTCAAGGAGGCTCCACCCGGGTTTTCACCAGAGAAACACATCCAACACTCCATTTAACTCAAAAAGAGCGGTACCTAAGCGCAACCCATTTATTGCCTCACCCCAAACAAGGACAACACCTATGTGCTTACTCAAGGGGCATTGGAAAAGGACTTATCCCCCCCTCACAGTCCCCCTCTGGTTCTGCTCGTATTCTTTGCAGGAAAGATGGTACCCCGCTGCTTAGTCACAGACTACTGAGCCCTAAACAAAGTTACTATCGGGAATTGTTGCCCACTCACCACTCATTGACAACCTCTGGATGCCCTGGGTGGCGCCACGTCTTCTCCAAGATTGACCTGACTGCAGACTATAACCAGATCCGTATCAAGGAAGAAGATATTCCCAAAACAGCCTTCTGCAATAAACAGCTTGTACGGGTGTGTGGTGCTTGACTTGGTAGGATAAACGTCCTGTCAACCTTTGTCACCTTCATGAACAAGCTGTTTGCTCCCCATATTGGCAAGCATGCCCTGGTATACCTGGACAGTTATTGTCTACAGCCTCTCAGTGGAATAGCATCACAAGGATCTAGAGGCAGTCTTTGCCACCTCTGGCTCAGCTAAGCTGCTAGCCAAGCCCTCTAAGTGCCAGTTCTTCCGCAGCAGCTACCCTTCTTAGGACACATAGTTTTAAAACACGGCATTAAACCTGACAGCCAGAAAAATCCAGGCTATCTGCAAATGCCCCTCCCAAGGACAAGTACTTTGCACATTCTTGGGAATGGTTCCTATGTACGACAATTCTATCTGACTGTGGGGTCCTGAATGCACCTCTGTCTGCCAGTCGGCGCCAAATCCAAGTTTGTATGGACCTCCTCCCAAAAAAATGACTTTTGCTCATATGTCTTAAAGAGAAACTCACAACTGCACCCATCCTACAATATCCTAAAAGTGATGGAGAGTACCAAATGGAAACAGACGCCTTTGATGCATCCATTGGGGAGTATTATGAATCAAAAACAACAGTGGTGACTTCTTACCTGTGGCCTATGAATCACGCAAGCTAAAAGATGGCAAGTGCTGATATCCCATACATGGCAAAGAGCTGTTGGCAATCATGAACTGCCTAGTCAAATGGTGTTGCTACCTAGAACAACAAGAAGAGTTCACAGCCTTAACAGACCACAAGTCCCACTTCTACTTCAAGACCCAAGCAAACCTATCCTGCCAACAAGCCCGCTGGATAGCTTCTGGAGTGGTTCAACATGTTCATACAATATAAGCCTGTCCTAGCTTGCCATGGCTGATGCCTGTCACGCTTATACGTCAGAGCCATGAGGGGCAAGAATGGGCTCGACCCAGACTGGCCTCTCCTGGTGCTTTGTACAAAGGACAAAGGTTTCCCCTAAGTACTACAGATATAAAAAAAGAAACTATCATCAAAAATGAACACCTATTTGACAACGTATGTGGAACCCTACACCAAAAAATGTCCAACAAAACAACCATCTCATATATTTCTACTCACCAACAAGTTGATACCATCTTGCGTTACCACAGAGACCTGGGCCACACAAAAAGTTGTAACCTTTACAAATTCCTAAAACACAAGGCATGGCGGCTGACCTTATATTGAGATGTTCAGGAAGTCTTGGACTAGTGTGAAGTATGTGAAAATTTTCAAAAGGAGACCCTGCCTAAATCAGTACTACCCATTTGCACACAATTACCATTCAAAGTGTGGGCCCTGGATATTGTTGGGGCCTATGCCTGGGAAACATAATTACAAAAAGTACATCATTACCGCCATCAACTTTGCCACGCAATGGCCAGTGGCACAAGCAGTTAAAAAACATATGGGCAATGACATGCAACGCTTCATAGGAAAAGAATCACAGCAAGTTCAGAAAGCCAGAACTTCGATAACTGACGGAGGCAAAGAATTGACCTCAGAAGATACCAATGTATACCTCACCAAGAATAGGGTCCAGCACACGGTGACAACATCTTACCACCCTCAGGCCAATGGACATGTGAAGCGGCTGAATGGTAGCCTCATGCATTCCTTGGCCAAGCTCACCACCGGGAGACCTGAGGACTGGTACAAGCAGCTACCAACTGCATTGCTTGTATGCCAGACCTGTGTGAACAGATCCACCAGCAAAAGCCCCTTGAGCTAGTCTATGGAACACAACCTAATATCATCCAGGTGCTATCAGGACCCAAGCTGGAGATGCTGAGCAAGGTTCCCCCTGCTTGGACCCCCCAGGTCATACAGGCTAAGAGCAATCAACCAGAAAAGAGAAAAGCATCTACAAAAGACCTTTGTCCCCATCAAAGACAGACATGAGGTTGGCAACAAGGTCTGGGTCATGAATATTGACAAAAGTAACTCCAGCCAGAAAAAATTGGCCCTGCCATCATCCTAAAGGTAAACAAAAATAATACTTACCTAGTGCAAGGACTTGGGAAACAAAAACAGAATAAGACTCTCCATCATGATTGCCTCAGACCTTGCAAGGCAAGACAAAAGCAACAAGAGACTGTACTTACCCACCACTAAACAACAGCTAGTCCGGTATTGAACCTGGGCTCCTGACAACCTCCCTGACGAGCTGCCCTCAGAGGAGGCTGACCTTCAGTTGTGGGGATGTCAAAAAAGCAGGCTTGACCCGCCAGCAAGGCTCCGAGTAAGCAGGTTTGTGACCTGCAACCCAATTATCCATTCACCCAAAGCCAAGTTAGGAAGACAACTCAAATTACCTAATACAATAGCATGAACAGAAGCTGATCTCTTATGGTGGACACCTTGTTTTGGCGCTTGACTCATTACCAGGATCAAGCTACCCCCTTCACCATCCCACCGTGTGATCAACACAATCATGTTCCTGTTACCCATGACTCACACTAACTATATAATACTTATCTCTCAATAAAGAATATTATCCAGTTTCTAAATATTTTCCCCCTTGTAACTCTTCTAAAACAGCACAGTACAACAAGATTAAAGACAAGTAGTACAAAGTTAGAATCTACATGATAGTCTCTTCAAAAATGCTTTTCTATAAATTAAAATAGTTGGATTGGTCTTTAAAAAAGATGTTTTTTAAAAAAGAAATAAAGTGTGACATTTATTTGAAACCTTCACTTCAATAGAAATATAATCAAATACCAGCGGTATAAGTTATGAAAGCATCTTGCTTGTTGGGACGATAGATCGTATAGCCTACTTTGCGATTAATCTTTTTGCTGTGTTTTTCTACTAAACTCTTCATCGCAGACTCATATTCCTCATTACTCGCAGAAAAGGTAACGTTGGGGTATAATTGAAGTATCTTTTTAAAAGCTACAAATCCATCTTTATCGACTCCCACATCCAAAGTGACGTGATGGATTTTAGATGCGTACTTGCTGATGCCTTTTCCAACTTCATGCCATTTCTCCAAAGGCATCTTCAACGAAACTAACTTGTCACTGCTTCGTTCTTTGACAAGGCGCTCAACCTCAGTTTTGTTCAGATCTTCAATGTTGAACTCAAATCCGTCATAAAACTTGAGTTCCTCGAGCCCATAAAGAAGGTTGACTTTTTCAAATCCTATAGTTTGTAGAAAGAAAGTCGGATCTGCAGTATAGGATGCGTCATTGGGATGAAAGTAAATTGCTCTGAATACTTTTGCCCCCGACTTCTTCTTACAGATGTTGACAGATTGTGCAGTGGTTAATGGGATGACTTCAGAAGCCATCTCATTACTCAGCAAGCTTTTTAAAACTGTAAAAACTGAAGCTTCTACGCTGCAAAAGCTTTTCTGTCTCAGAAACTTCGTCTTGTTCTGACTGTCCGTACACAAGGGCCGCGAAGATGAGGGAAACGAAGTACTTCATTTGATTTTGTATTGAATCCACCTCACAGCCCAACTTTTATACCCTTCATCACTAGCTTAATGCTGCTAATTCAAGGGCTCCTACATTTCAAATATCAAAAAGAAATATAAAATATATTAACCTAGTCATTTAAAAAACTATTAATAATTTTATCATTTTTATCTAAAAAAGAGACGCAAATATATTTAAAGAAAGTATATTAGCCAAACATCAAGTTTGCGAATCAAATACGTATTTAAAAACTATATTTGATTTATGATCCATTTACTTCATATTTTTGAATTATACTTCTAAAAACCATAAAATGATGCAAAATTTCTGAAGATTTCATCACAGACATTATGCAGATGACCCATCCAGAACCATGTAAAGCTGCATCCAATCAAAGACAAAATGACGTGAATAGGCGGAAATAATTTTATCTAGTCATATGATTAATTATGATAACTCATGTTGTAATGCCGATATAAAAATATCAGGTAATTAGAGAACATTCAGCCTACGGGGGAACTGTCTTAGTCAAGTCATCAGTAAAATTAACGCCAGTCAGGTGGAACTCAAGGCAACAACAGTTAAAGAAACTAAAATTAGAATCGAAAGCAAGTTAGAGAATAAAGCGATGTTTTATTATCAGGAGTCTGGCACAATCCAAAGCTCACTGATAAGTGTTATCTTTTATCAGATACTAGGTGGTTGCCCCGTCCAAGGACAGAATTAAAGTTGAATTTAATAAATCAATTAAATTTATTTTATTGTATTGTATTTTTAGGCTTGTATTACTTATTGCATGTTTAATTAAAATTTTATTTAATTGCTTTGTTAAAAAGTAATTTAAATTACATTTATTTAAATTTAAAATAAAAATTGTATACTCCAAGTATAAATAAAAACTAAACCTAAATAAGTATAGTATCACTATTAAGTTTAGTAAGGCTAAACTAATCATTTTAAATTTAGTAATTGATTTTTAATGTCTTTAAAAATGTAGAGCTGATCTGCAGCTTTTAAATAAGCTATTGGACATCAAAATCGGCTTAGTATTCACTGAGATACATTGATTTTAGTTTTTTAGTATGTATTAAAAGTAAATTTAGATAATATCAAATCGAGTCCGAGCCTTTGATCATGACACGAACCCGATTCCAGCACTTAACTATATATCTCAGCATCTAGAGCAGCTAGAGCTATCATGTTTGGTACCATTTTAATCGGAATTATCTGAAAAATTGATCTACGTCCTCTAAATTTCATGAAAATCATCATATGGAAACATAATTTTATCATAGTTAGTTTACTCCACTGATGTTCTTTTAGGATGAAGCTGTGTCAAGCAAGGTCACTCTGAACAATATGCAGCCACTTGGATCAGGTGATGCATCCAATTGGAATATTCTATTATTTCACTTGAAGAATAAGAATTTCGAAATGTCTAAGCCAACCATCCTGTAGTTAAACTAATATTTATATTTATAATTTAAACTGTATTGCTTTAAATTGACCAAGCTCTCTTTTCGTCATCAATTCAATCCTCAGCACAGAGCATAACCATCCAATCATGTAAAACAATCTAAAACAATTGCTGCTTCTCTTCCGGTTTTAATCCACCCATTCTAGAGTCGGGTAATCTAGAAAGATAAGCCACTTTGATATGGTTGAATAGGGTTAGCCACTAATTTAAAATGCAAGTAATCAACTACAAATTTATTAAAGTTCGAGTGGCTTATATTTCAGTTCAACATGATTTAGACCACACTCCACTGAATTCAATCTGTGTACTTTCAAAGATGCATGTAAGGGATTGAATGTAAAGATGAGCCAAATTGAGCTTTTGGCTTGGCTTCCAACTTTTAAAATCAAATTTAATTAAAAATCAATTCAGTCGAATCCCTTAATGCTTGAACCCACTCGAGGTGACATTACAGACAGACAGAGTCACTATTATATATATTAATCGCTTTATTCTCTAACTTGCTTTCGATTCTAATTTTAGTTTCTTTAACTGTTGTTGCCTTGAGTTCCACCTGACTGGCGTTAATTTTACTGATGACTTGACTAAGACAGTTCCCCCGTAGGCTGAATGTTCTCTAATTACCTGATATTTTTATATCGGCATTACAACATGAGTTATCATAATTAATCATATGACTAGATAAAATTATTTCCGCCTATTCACGTCATTTTGTCTTTGATTGGATGCAGCTTTACATGGTTCTGGATGGGTCATCTGCATAATGTCTGTGATGAAATCTTCAGAAATTTTGCATCATTTTATGGTTTTTAGAAGTATAATTCAAAAATATGAAGTAAATGGATCATAAATCAAATATAGTTTTTAAATACGTATTTGATTCGCAAACTTGATGTTTGGCTAATATACTTTCTTTAAATATATTTGCGTCTCTTTTTTAGATAAAAATGATAAAATTATTAATAGTTTTTAAATGACTAGGTTAATATATTTTATATTTCTTTTTGATATTTGAAATGTAGGAGCCCTTGAATTAGCAGCATTAAGCTAGTGATGAAGGGTATAAAAGTTGGGCTGTGAGGTGGATTCAATACAAAATCAAATGAAGTACTTCGTTTCCCTCATCTTCGCGGCCCTTGTGTACGGACAGTCAGAACAAGACGAAGTTTCTGAGACAGAAAAGCTTTGCAGCGTAGAAGCTTCAGTTTTTACAGTTTTAAAAAGCTTGCTGAGTAATGAGATGGCTTCTGAAGTCATCCCATTAACCACTGCACAATCTGTCAACATCTGTAAGAAGAAGTCGGGGGCAAAAGTATTCAGAGCAATTTACTTTCATCCCAATGACGCATCCTATACTGCAGATCCGACTTTCTTTCTACAAACTATAGGATTTGAAAAAGTCAACCTTCTTTATGGGCTCGAGGAACTCAAGTTTTATGACGGATTTGAGTTCAACATTGAAGATCTGAACAAAACTGAGGTTGAGCGCCTTGTCAAAGAACGAAGCAGTGACAAGTTAGTTTCGTTGAAGATGCCTTTGGAGAAATGGCATGAAGTTGGAAAAGGCATCAGCAAGTACGCATCTAAAATCCATCACGTCACTTTGGATGTGGGAGTCGATAAAGATGGATTTGTAGCTTTTAAAAAGATACTTCAATTATACCCCAACGTTACCTTTTCTGCGAGTAATGAGGAATATGAGTCTGCGATGAAGAGTTTAGTAGAAAAACACAGCAAAAAGATTAATCGCAAAGTAGGCTATACGATCTATCGTCCCAACAAGCAAGATGCTTTCATAACTTATACCGCTGGTATTTGATTATATTTCTATTGAAGTGAAGGTTTCAAATAAATGTCACACTTTATTTCTTTTTTAAAAAACATCTTTTTTAAAGACCAATCCAACTATTTTAATTTATAGAAAAGCATTTTTTGAAGAGACTATCATGTAGATTCTAACTTTGTACTACTTGTCTTTAATCTTGTTGTACTGTGCTGTTTTAGAAGAGTTACAAGGGGGAAAATATTTAGAAACTGGATAATATTCTTTATTGAGAGATAAGTATTATATAGTTAGTGTGAGTCATGGGTAACAGGAACATGATTGTGTTGATCACACGGTGGGATGGTGAAGGGGGTAGCTTGATCCTGGTAATGAGTCAAGCGCCAAAACAAGGTGTCCACCATAAGAGATCAGCTTCTGTTCATGCTATTGTATTAGGTAATTTGAGTTGTCTTCCTAACTTGGCTTTGGGTGAATGGATAATTGGGTTGCAGGTCACAAACCTGCTTACTCGGAGCCTTGCTGGCGGGTCAAGCCTGCTTTTTTGACATCCCCACAACTGAAGGTCAGCCTCCTCTGAGGGCAGCTCGTCAGGGAGGTTGTCAGGAGCCCAGGTTCAATACCGGACTAGCTGTTGTTTAGTGGTGGGTAGTACAGTCTCTTGTTGCTTTTGTCTTGCCTTGCAAGGTCTGAGGCAATCATGATGGAGAGTCTTATTCTGTTTTTGTTTCCCAAGTCCTTGCACTAGGTAAGTATTATTTTTGTTTACCTTTAGGATGATGGCAGGGCCAATTTTTTCTGGCTGGAGTTTACTTTTGTCAATATTCATGACCCAGACCTTGTTGCCAACCTCATGTCTGTCTTTGATGGGGACAAAGGTCTTTTGTAGATGCTTTTTCTCTTTTTCTGGTTGATTGCTCTTAGCCTGTATGACCTGGGGGTCCAAGCAGGGGGGGAACCTTGCTCAGCATCTCCAGCTTGGGTCCTGATAGCACCTGGATGATATTAGGTTGTGTTCCATAGACTAGCTCAAAGGGGCTTTTGCTGGTGGATCTGTTCACACAGGTCTGGCATACAAGCAATGCAGTTGGTAGCTGCTTGTACCAGTCCTCAGGTCTCCCGGTGGTGAGCTTGGCCAAGGAATGCATGAGGCTACCATTCAGCCGCTTCACATGTCCATTGGCCTGAGGGTGGTAAGATGTTGTCACCGTGTGCTGGACCCTATTCTTGGTGAGGTATACATTGGTATCTTCTGAGGTCAATTCTTTGCCTCCGTCAGTTATCAGAAGTTCTGGCTTTCTGAACTTGCTGATGATTTCTTTTCCTATGAAGCGTTGCATGTCATTGCCCATATGTTTTTTAACTGCTTGTGCCACTGGCCATTGCGTGGCAAAGTTGATGGCGGTAATGATGTACTTTTTGTAATTATGTTTCCCAGGCATAGGCCCCACAATATCCAGGGCCCACACTTTGAATGGTAATTGTGTGCAAATGGGTAGTACTGATTTAGGCAGGGTCTCACTTCTTGAAAAATTTTCACATACTTCACACTAGTCCAAGACTTCCTGAACATCTCAATATAAGGTCAGCCGCCATGCCTTGTGTTTTAGGAATTTGTAAAGGTTACAACTTTTTGTGTGGCCCAGGTCTCTGTGGTAACGCAAGATGGTATCAACTTGTTGGTGAGTAGAAATATATGAGATGGTTGTTTTGTTGGACATTTTTTGGTGTAGGGTTCCATATACGTTGTCAAATAGGTGTTCATTTTTGATGATAGTTTCTTTTTTTATATCTGTAGTACCCAGGGGGAAACCTTTGTCCTTTGTACAAAGCACCAGGAGAGGCCAGTCTGGGTCGAGCCCATTCTTGCCCCTCATGGCTCTGACGTATAAGCGTGACAGCGCATCAGCCATGGCAAGCTCCAGGACAGGCTTATATTGTATGAACATGTTGAACCACTCCAGAAGCTCTATCCAGCGGGCTTGTTGGCAGGATAGGTTTGCTTGGGTCTTGAAGTAGAAGTGGGACTTGTGGTCTGTTAAGGCTGTGAACTCTTCTTGTTGTTCTAGGTAGCAACACCATTTGACTAGGCAGTTCATGATTGCCAACAGCTCTTTGCCATGTATGGGATATCAGCACTTGCCATCTTTTAGCTTGCGTGATTCATAGGCCACAGGTAAGAAGTCACCACTGTTGTTTTTGATTCATAGTACTCCCCCAATGGATGCATCAAAGGCGTCTGTTTCCATTTGGTACTCTCCATCACTTTTAGGATATTGTAGGATGGGTGCCGTTGTGAGTTTCTCTTTAAGACATATGAAGCAAAAGTCATTTTTTTTTGGGGAGGGAGGTCCATACAAACTTGGATTTGGCGCCAGTAATGGCAGACAGAGGTGCATTCAGGACGCCACAGTCAGATATGAATTGTCGTACATAGGCAACCATTCCCAAGAATGTGCAAAGTTCTGACTTGTCCTTTGGAGGTGGCATTTTGCAGATAGCCTGGATTTTCTGGCTGTCAGGTTTAATGCCGTGTTTTAAAACTATGTGTCCTAAGAAGGGTAGCTGCTTGCGGAAGAACTGGCACTTGGAGGGCTTGGCTAGCAGCTTATGCTGAGCCAGGGTGGCAAAGACTGCCTCTAGGTCCTTGTGATGCTGTTCCACTGAGAGGCTGTAGACAATAACTTTGTCCAGGTATACCAGGGCATGCTTGCCAATATGGGGAGCAAACAGCTTGTTCATGAAGGTGACAAAGGTTGACAGGGCGTTTATCATACCAAAGTTAAGTACCACACACCCGTACAAGCTGTATTTATTGCAGAAGGCTGTTTTGGGAATATCTTCTTCCTTGATACGGATCTGGTTATAGTCTGCAGTCAGGTCAATCTTGGAGAAGACTGTGGCGCCACCCAGGGCATCAAAGAGGTTGTCAATGAGTGGTAGTGGGTAACAATTCTTGATAGTAACTTTGTTTAGGGCTCAGTAGTCTGTGACTAAGCGCAGGGTACCATCTTTCTTTGCTACAAAGAATACGGCAGCACCAAAGGGGGACTGTGAGGGGCGGATAAGTCCTTTTTCCAATGCCTCCTTGAGGTAAGCACATAGGGTGTTGTCCTTGTTTGGGGTGAGGCAATAAATGGGTTGCGCCTTAGGTACCGCTCTTTTGAGTTAAATGGAGTGTTGGATGTGTTTCTCTGGTGAAAACCCGGGTAGAGCCTCCTTGAAGATTTCTGGGTGATGAGCTACAATTTCACAATCATGAAGTGTGATAGTGTCCTGGTGATTTTTGAAATGTATAATCTTGTACTGGCAGGAGTCCCAGTTGATTGCCTTGAGGTTCTCCTTTTTGTCCAGGGTCTCTGTAATGTTTACAAAGACGTGGTCATGCAGGAGCTGGTCCACTGAGTCAGGGTAGATCTGGTGGTTGACACCTTCATGTTTGATGGTCAGTACAGAGGTTGGCCAGTCCACATGGGGATTGTTTTTTTTGTAGCCAGTCTAACCCCAGTACAATGTTGAACTTGGGAAAATCAATGACGGGCCCTTGAATGGTGGAATGTAGGTTCTCTAGCATGACGGAGAAGGGGGCAGTTTCCCATGTCACAGCAATGTGGTTTTCATCAGCTAAAACCATGTTTTTAATCCACAAAGGATTAGTGGCTAACTTTAATTTATCTACAAAGCTGCTGTTGACCAGGGTTCAATCTGCGCCTGAGTCCAGGAGTGCTGATCCTGTGTAACTGCAAAAGCGGAAAGGGTAAGACATCAGTTTATTTGGGTGTCTGGCAATGGTGTACAGTACCAGATCTTCCGGGGGTACTTGAATCATTGGGAATTGATCCACGTCCTCAGGCTGGTATTCATTGTTGGGAGAGTCAGGAATAGTCTGGGGAGAGCTTGACTTGCCTAGCGCTCATCCTGGGCTTTTCCCTTGTCTTGACTGTCTTGAGTGGTAGTGACATGAAAATGGGTTCAGTTTGATTGGCCGTTGTTCCCGTTTCTGTGCCCATTTGCACCTGCGGGTTTGTGGTTTGCACTGCTGTTGTTTTTCCCAGGGGGTGGTCTGTTAGAACGCCCCACTGGGTGAGAATCTTTGGGGTGCTCTCTCTTTCCTGTCTGTGCCTTGTGGAGAGCGTTGGACATTTGTTCCGCTTTCTCTGCCTTGTGGTATAGGCTTTGAAAGTTGGTTACTTGGTCCAGGTTCACGTGTCTCATTATGTGTGACTTGAGCGCATTGTAGTATATGAGATGAGTGGCTGGAGTGTCAAAAGCCATGTCGGATGGGGAACATAGTTAGAGTTCCTTGTAGGTGCGGGTAAGCTCCTTCACTGTGCCAGTCTGGGTCAAGTTCTTTACTTGGCAGATGATTATAAGTGCAGTATCCTTCAGCACAAATCTTGCCAAGAAGTCCTGTTTGAAGGTGTCTCAATTCTTCTTGGCGTGTTTTTCATGCCACTTGTTGCACCAGGTATCAGCATTGTGAGTCAGTCAAATGGAGATTTCTTCAATCCAAAATTGTTGTGGGCATTCCATCTGGGCCAGCTTGCTTTGGGAAGACTGGATCCATGCTGTGGCATTATTGTCGTTGGCTCCTGCAAAAGGTTCCAGGGAAGCGCTTTGAAGTCTTTGGGCTACATAGGCTGACATGGTATTCTCATCAGTTGCACAAGGCAAAGCAGAGGGAGCCTGGAAGAACCCTTGTGCAGACAGGGTGTTAAAGGCAGAAAGCCGGATCACAATGTTTTGGTACAGGACGGAGCCATCTGGTATTTCAGTACCAGGAGTGTACGGAGTCCAGTCTAGAGGGAGGCCAGACATGATTCTATTGAGAATTTGTTGACCGCAGCAAATACGGGCAACAGGCAGAATTTTGAAAGATAAGGTGGGATGGGGAACCTATCTGTGCTACCAATGTTGTAACTGTGCTGTTTTAGAAGAGTTACAAAGGAAAAAATATTTAAAAGCTAGATAATATTCTTTATTGAGATATAAGTATTATATAGTCATTGTGAATTGTGGATAGTAGGAACATGATAGTGTTGATCACACTGTGGGATGTTGAAGGGGTGGCTTGATCCTTTTAATGAGTCAAGCACCAAAACAAGTTACCCACTGGGAAGGATCAGCTTCTGTTCATGTTATTGTATTTGGTAATTTGAATTGTCTTCCTAACTTGGCTTCAGGTGAATGGATAATTGGGTTGCGGGTCATAAACCCACTTACTCGGAACCTTGCTGGCAGGTCAAGTCTGCTGTTTCAACATTCTCACTTAAATAATTCACTGTAACCCATGATGCTGGCCCACATTAATAGATTTAATCTGTTATTTAGTCAATATCCCAAAATCCTGACACAATTAGGGCTGCTTTGGCCAAGCCCCAGGCAGCCACAGCCAGTTTCTGTCTCTGAGTCACTCTTAGCAAAGATTTATTTAAAATTTTTAAATATATGATTCTTTTGTTCTGGCTGTAGCAGCCCTGAACCAGAAGCTAGCCGGGGCTAAGCCAAAGCATCCCTAATTATGTCAGGATTTTGGGATATTGACTATTAACAGATTAAACCTATTAATGTGGGCCAGCTGTCAATTGCTCTTAGGAATGATTTCAACAAAATAATGCAGACTGCAGGATCAATGTATCAACAAAAAAATTGTGAGAGAGGGGGCTGTGATGATCCATATGTTTGGTGGTTTGCAGGCGGGGCTTATGTTGGCCAAGTGGAAGTTTAGTGACTGTTGTTGAAGAAAGCTGGCTGAAGGATCAGAAGATGATGGTGAAGAACTGGTGGTCCGGAGAAATGAGCCAAGATTTTGTCAAATTGATTTGCTGAAGTGAGAAGATGTAGAATGGTTTGTCTTGGTTTAGTATTAAAATCAAGAAGGAATGTGGATATAAGTTTGGGTAAGATATTTATTTATTAAGTTCCTAGGATAGACAAAGGTATGTTGCTATGAGAGCGGGATACAAGGTTGTTTTGGTGGGATGTTTTCCTTGGATTTTACTATATTTGTAAATATATGGGGGAAACGTTGAAGAGGTCCAAAAAGAACAATTTAAATAGTATTCTACTATTTAAATGGGTTTGGGTTGAATGCAGGAGGAAATGGTGCCGTAATAATGGACTGGTTAACGCTTTGGTGCGCAAAGAGTTGTTGATTTGAACGGTTTGAGCTGTGGAAATGAGTTTCATAGTTGGATCCCAGTGAAACTTCAGAAATGGTCTATTTCTGCGCTCTGCATTCATTGGTTGAGTTCTAGCAGGTTTTCTGATGAAAATGATTGGTTGGAAGCCAAAAGCTTAAAGTATAAGCAAGGAAATAGTATATTAATACTTTAAGCTTTTGAGAAAGTAAGTATGTAAGCTTAGGTTATTATAGGAAAAAGTGAGCAGCAATGGTTTGAGCTTCTGAAGAAAGTCATTTTGAAGGCGGAACCGTTGGGAAAAGAACACTATAAGAAGGTGGCTGGCTGGAAAGTTACGGGGTCTTTTGACGGTCTTTTTGGAGGTCATTCCAGGTCTTTGAGAGGACACTTCTGGGTCTCTTGAGTTTATGCCAAGAGGTTTTGGAAGCCTTTTGATCACCAGCAGGAGCTTGATTAGAGCTGAAGCCCAAGATAACAGAGCAGGAGACCAAGAATAAGGAGCTGGTTCCTAAGTGTGGTGTGGAAGTTTGATTCCGAGGAGCCAGAGTCCACATTTGAGGAGCAGGAGCTCAAGTCTAAGGGGCAGACGTCCAAGACTTAGGTGCAGGAGTCCAAGACCAAGTACAAGGAGTCCAAGATGTTGTTGGAGGACTCCAATTATTGGCAAATACATCTTGTTTCCTTGACCCCCCGGGCCGTATACCAGAAGGTTTCTAAGGGGATCTTCCTTCTGGGAGTGAATAAAAGCCCATTTTGACCCCTATACATATTTCTGAGATACATTTTCCCCTTACTAGAGAATGACAACCCCTTCCAGCCGGTCCCTGGCTACAATTCAGGACACACTTGGGAACTGGCGGACAGGAACCCCACAGGGGCTAAACTAACTAAGTTTGGCTCCCATTCCAGCAAAACAAACCACCAGGATGCCGCCCAGTGAAGAACTGGGACAGCCGCCTGAAGGGGGGACCACAAGGAGGACACGGGAGACAGCTGAGGGAAATAGGCATTCAACCTCATCAACATCAGGCCGGTGAGCAACCAAGGGGTGTGGGAGGGGGCGGGAGAGGACACCGTAAGAAGCACAAGAGGTACTGGATTGCTCTTAGCTGCGCTGGTGAGAGGAGGCATGGGGGACACATCCCTTTTGGAGGCAAGCAAGGTGTGATCTTTGGTGTCCAAATCCAAGTCATCACACGTCAGGATCTTGACCACAGCCTCTCCAGAAAAGAGAAGACCGCTGGGGAGGTCCCAGAGACTAGAAGGGTCTTTACCCACAAGCCGGGCAGACAATGAAATTTTCCCCCACAAATTGGGGGAGGTGGACCACAGAAGTAGCAGAAAAGGAGCCAGGGAAAACACAACAAATTTGACAGCTGGGAGTATCATAAAATTATTCTCCTCAAAATTTGGGGTAGGTGGGTGGGTTTTTCAAGCAAAAAATTTCAGAAAATTCCTGGGCAGGGTAACCTTGGAACAGGAGGCAAAGAGAGCAACAGAGCAGATTTGGACAGCTTCAAGTTGGACTCGGACACCTTGGTGTTTACGGCAAGCAAAGCGGGATCAAAAATAAGAGTTTTTAAGTAAAAATTCAAAATAACAATAGAGTTTATAATGAAAATTAAATAAAAAGTTTGGTTTCAAACTTGGTTTTTGAAAGCAAAAACCAAAAACACAACAACTAAGTGTTAAAACTCTAGTATATGATTCCAGAGAGGAAGCCAGGTGTGAAACCGGCTGACACAAGGTAAGCTTAAAGACCACAACTAACACTTCAATCTTTAGGGTTAAGGAACTCCAAACTGGGTTTCCTACTGCAAGAACCAAAGTTTTAAAGTGCAATAAAGCAAAACCTTTAATATTTTTGAAAATAGACAAGCAGGGGACTGAAGGTTCCCTTGCTGTGTTAAAAGGAGGGAAATTGATCACATGATTTTTAGAACCAAATCTGATTGGCCAGAGAAGAATTTTTGTGGGACAGAACCAGGGAGACTGGAATGTTTCAACCCAATCTCCGCGGGGCCATTTGATTGGCTGGAAGGAGTCCCATGTATTTGAAGTTTACTTGAGTTGTTGATTGTTGATGTGGCCACATTTGATTGGTTGCTTCTAATGATTTTTAAATGTGGACAACACCAAGCCAACAGGAAGTCTAAATTAACCAGTGTTTCTTCCCAGGAGGGGGCTGCCAAAGGCAACAAATCTGCGGGGCAGGCCAACACAAACCTCTCGTCAACTGTATGCGCCAAATCCTCTAAAGAATTAAGGGGTTTGGCTGGGGTTTTTGGACCCTTTTTGGTGCGGCGGGGGAAGATTTTACAATCCAATGCCAGGGATGGCAGTGAATTTACACAAATCATATCTTGGCATCAAAAATTCATGCATCATAAGTAATGAATTGAACAAGCAGTTACTGCTCATTAATTAGTTCCTGTCTGCAAGCACCTCAATATGCATCACATAATAATTACTATTCTAAACTTTGAATTATATCCTAGAACAAGAGGGCCATCATATGAGCCGCCATCTGCATTATGTCTAGAAGAGTCCACCATGGACTGGGCTGCCAGGTCAAACACTCTAAGATAAAAGGCTCTGAGCCTGTTGTAAAATGTGGCAGTGGTTGCTTAATTCTACAAATAGTTAGTCAGTAATCCTCACTCTTAATACTATACATTTGGCTGGTATAGTGAAAGTCTTAGTGTAGACAGAAGAATAAAAGATACAAAGACAAAAACTGGTTCTTTATTTGATATGTTAGAAGGTTTTATAGCGGGGGCAGGGGAATTATTGTCAAGGGAAAGAGGCACCAAAAGAATGACTTTCTATATAGAGGCAGTGGAGAAGTGGCATTGAAAAGTGCTTGGGCAAGAAAACAACCAGTTTTACACATCTTGCCAAATGGAGAAAAGTGGCTCTTAAATGCTACAAATATATTATTAGCCATGAAAGTGAAGGCTGAGCTTTATGTGCAATAAAGCCTCAATTCAAATATTGCTTTTTAGGCGCAATTAAATGAGTTTACAGGCATAGAATAGCAATTGCAGAAAAACAAGTGGGCAATTGTTCTATTGCCCCTAACATAAACGGGCTATGTTTTGGCTGATCCATTCAATAATGCAACACACATATCACTATTTGAAGGCCATACCAAAATAGCATTAATGGCACAATTTCCAACAGGGATGTCAGGTTAGGCTCATACCGACCCATGCCCTACCTGCACCCTGAGGCCACCTGTTACAAAGGCCTCAACTCTGTGAAAATTTCCAAACTGAAGGACAATGAATTCCATCTCACCACTGATTCTAGTAACACCTGTTGCCAGGCGGAGACAGGTGATAAGATGCCTTATATTTCCACCACACAACAAGGGGACACCATCCTGCACTACCAACACACCTTAAGCTATATAAGAGGGTGCAATCTCTTTGAAATCATGAAGCATAAGGTTAGGTAGCCCTTTATGCGCCAGGATATACTGGGCCTCCTTGAGATGTGTGTTTTGTGTGAAAAAACATGTCCAAACATGCTTCACCCAAGTCAGTCTTGCCCATCAAGGCCATGGAGCCCTTCAAACAATAGGCCCTTGACATTGTAGAGCCCCTACCCAAGGACAGACTGGGCAAAAAATACATCATCACAGCTATTGACTACTTTACCCATTGGCCAGTGGCATGGGCAATCACCAATAACACTACCAGCACCATCACTCAGTTCATTGGCAAGGAGATTGTGGCCCGCTTTGGCTGCCCCAAGTCTCTTGTTACTGATGGGGGGCCTGAGCTTGTAGGTAGCGTTATGAAGGCATACTGTGCCAAGAACGCCCTCCAACAAGTGGTCATAACACCATACCACTCTCAAACCAATGGACACATAGAACGCCTAAATGGTTTCCTGGTACAACTAATTGCCAAACTCTTCCAGAAGCACCTAAATACCACCTGGACCAAACATCTCCCCACCACTCTGCTCATACTACATGCCAGGATCAATCAGGGTACAGGCTTTAGCCTCAGTGCCTTGGCCTTTGGGACCCCTGATTGTCTGACAGGAGTAGAACAGGGGGGAGCTATGGTCCACTGTTTCTGCAAAACCTCCCCTTGTAACTAATCTCTTTCTAAGTCAATGGCCACCAAAGCTTGCGACATAGAGCAGGAACAAATCAAGGGGGCAACTAAACATTTTGAGGCAAGATATGCTGTGGATGACCCTGTCTACTTCCTTAACCCTAACCCTGCAAAGCTCAAACCCAACAACCTTGGGCCCTTCAAGATAGCTGCTGTCTATAACAATTACACCTATCAACACAAAGACGCCCAAGCTAACACCAAGAGCCACCATAATGATTGCTTGCGCCTCTGCCATGCCTTTCTTACACAAAATCTCTTTGTGCATACCTTTCTGGACCTTCCACAGGTTACAATCCTGGTGCCTGACAACAAGCAGGGGGCAAGGGGGGTGTTGCAACTGAGTTCCATTCTTGCTTGCTAACGTATCTCATGACACACAGGGGGCTCTTGATGAGCTGCCCTATGACGTGTCTAACAGCATGGATCAATATGATGACAGTATCAAATTGTATACACTATTTCTTAATTAGGAGCGTTGCTAATTTGACACACTGATCCCTGAGCAAGTTATTTCACAGCCCAAACCTTATCTCAAACCCGCCACTGTGCCACCCCCTGTGGACTTGTGGCTTCTCTATATGGTATATTAATTACAATATTCCTCAATAAACAACCTATTATTCTTATTCTTGTCCTTTCTATTAGACTGTTGTCTTCCCCAATCAAATACTGAACTATCTTGGTTCAGTTGCAACAAGATCACCTCTACTTTTTGAAAGAATTTTTAAAATTAAAAATAGCAAAATTTAAAACAGTATTTTAGCTTTAATTAACTTAATTTTAATCATATACTTATTTAGATTTAGATTTTATTTTTTGTTTATATTTGGAATGTGTAATTTTAATTACAAAAAATATAATTAAAATTACCTTTTAAGATGCACTTTAAATATAAATTAATTTGAATATATGATAAGTAATTCCAGCCTAAAAATACAAAAAAAATCATATTGAATTTATTTATTAAATTCCACTTTTTATCTGTCCTTGGACAGGAAACCACCTAGTTCTAAATAATAGCTTTGCTGCAGGAGAATTTTTGCACTAATATGATGGCATCAATGTAATGCTGAAATAAGATTATTAATGTGAATCAGCTTACAGCACAGAGCTGATATGCAACAACGGCTCTAAATGCTTTTAATCAGGCATGGACACAAGATTAAATCATCTTTCTTTGGCGAGTTACAATTATAAATCAAGAAACCTCAAACAAAAGGCATGATTTTAATACATTGTCATGCCGATCTCGTTATCAGCTTCAATATCTGATAAAAGATTAATATATATAAAAGTGAGTCTGTCTGTAATGTTGCCTCGAGTGGGCTCAAGCCGTAAGGGATTTGACTGAATTGATTTTTAGTTAAATTTCATTTTAAAAGTTGATTGTTAAGCTACAAGCTCAATTTGGCTCATCCTTACATTCAATCCCTTACATGCATCTTTGAGAGTACACAGATTGAATTCAGTGGAGTGTGGTCTAAATCATGTTGAACTGAAATATAAGCCACTCGAACTTTAATAAATTTGTAGTTGATTACTTGCATTTTAAATTAGTGGCTAACCCTATTCAACCATATCAAAGTGGCTTATCTTTCTAGATTGCCCGACTATAGAATGGGTGGATTAAAATTAAAAAGGAAACATAAATTGTTTAAGATCCTTTTATATGATTGGATGTTTAAACTCTACTGATGATTGAATTGACCGATGAAAAGAGAGTTTGATCAGTTTTAAATATATTAAATTGAAAAATATACATAAACTTTAGTTTAAGTACAGGATGGTCGACTTGGGAATTTTGAATCTATCTATTCCAAAGTGAAATAATAGAATATTCCAATTGGATGCATCACCTGATCCAAGTGGCTACATATTGTTCAGAGTAGACCTTGCTTGACACAGCTTTATCCCAAAAGAACATCAGTGTGTAAACTGGCTATGATAAAATTATGATCCAATGTAATGATTTTCATGAAACTTAGAGGACGTAGATTAATTTTTCAGATGATTCTGATTAAAATGGTACCAAACATGATAGCTCTAGATGCTGAGATATTTAGTCAAGGGCTGGAATCGGGTTCACGTCATAATCAAAGGCTCGGGCTCAATTTGAAATTATCTAAATTTACTTTTAATGCACACTAAAAAACTAAAATCAATGTATCTCAGTGAATACTAAGCCAATTTTGATGTCCAATAGCTTATTTTAAAGCTGCAGATCAGCTCTACATTTTGAAGGGATTTGGAAATCAATTACTAAAATTTTGAATAATTAGTTTAGCCTCACTAAACTTAATAGTGATACTATACTTATTTAGGTTTAGTTTTTATTTATACTTGGAGTATACAATTTTTATTTTAAATTTAAATAAATGTAATTTAAATTACTTTTTAACAAAGCAATTAAATAAATTTTAATTAAACATGCAATAAGTAATACAAGCCTAAAAATACAATACAATAAAATAAATTTAATTGATTTATTAAATTCAACTTTAATTCTGTCCTTGGACGGGGCAACCACCTAGTATCTGATAAAAGATAACACTTATCAGTGAGCTTTGGATTGTGCCAGACTCCTGATAATAAAACATCGCTTTATTCTCTAACTTGCTTTCGATTCTAATTTTAGTTTCTTTAACTGTTGTTGCCTTGAGTTCCACCTGACTGGCGTTAATTTTACTGATGACTTGACTAAGACAGTTCCCCCGTAGGCTGAATGTTCTCTAATTACCTGATATTTTTATATCGGCATTACAACATGAGTTATCATAATTAATCATATGACTAGATAAAATTATTTCCGCCTATTCACGTCATTTTGTCTTTGATTGGATGCAGCTTTACATGGTTCTGGATGGGTCATCTGCATAATGTCTGTGATGAAATCTTCAGAAATTTTGCATCATTTTATGGTTTTTAGAAGTATAATTCAAAAATATGAAGTAAATGGATCATAAATCAAATATAGCTTTTAAATCTGTATTTGAATTCCAAACTTAATGTTTGGCTTATCTGCAATCCTTAAACATATTGCGCCTCTTGTTTCAGATAGAAATGATAAACCTAGTCATAGTTTTTACTTAGTGGGTTAATATATTTTATTTTATATTTAAAATGCAGGAACCCAGTTTTTTAAAAATATAATCCAGTGTTTGTTTCGTATAAAAGTGGGCTGTGAGGTAGGAATCAATACAATCAAATGAAGTACTTCGTTTCCCTTATCTTCGCGACCCTTGTATATGGACAGTCAGAACAATACGAAGTTTCTGAGACAGAAAGGCTTTGCAGTGTAGAAGCTTCAGTCTTCACCAGTTTTTCTGGCTTTGGGGATAACTTTATGCCCCCCCCTATTGGCCACTAAGCGCTCTGTCGACGCCTGTAAGAAGAAGTCGGGGGCAAAAGTATTCAGAAAAGTTAATATTGAGCCCAGTGGCACATCCTCTTCCAATGAAAACTATTTCAATGGTGTTACCATGCCAGTTGAGGGTGTTAACTTTTTATATAATGACACGGGAACGGAGTTTTATGATGGCTTTGAGTTCAACATTAAAGATGAAAATAAAACCATGGTTGAGCGCCTTGTCAAAGAACGAAGTAATGTCCAGAAGTTTTCTTTGAAGATGAGTTTGAAGAAATGGCAAGAAGTCGGAACAGTCGTCGACAAGTACGCAGCTAAAATCCATCACGTCACTTTAGATGTAGGCGACGATATACTTGGATTTGTTACTTTTGAAGATATACTTGAATATTACCCCAAAATTACCTTTGCTGCAAATAATGATGATCATGAGTCTGCAATGAAGAGTTTAGTAGAAAAACACAGCAAAAAGATCAATCGCAAAGTAGGCTATACAAAATATCTTCCCAACGAATCAGGCACTGAAATATTTTCTATCGCTGGTATTTGATTATATTTCTATTGAAGTGAAGGTTTCAAATAAATGTCACGCTTTATTTCTTTTTTTTTTTTAAAAAAAACATCTTTTTTAAAGACTAAACCAACTATTTTAATTTATAGAAAAGCTTTTTTTAAAGAGACTGCAACGTAGATTCTAACTTTGTACTACTTGTCTTTATTCTCACTTAAATAATTCACTGTAACCCATGATGCTGGATATCATCAAATTTTAGGAAAATAGCTTAGATCTATACTTAGCCCAAAGATACATTGTGTCAGGATTTGGGGATATTGACTAATTAACAGATTCAACTTATTAATGCAGGCAAGCTGTTAATTGCTCTTAGGAATGGTTTCAATAAATTAATGCAGGCCGCAGGTTTGTGGAATCAACAAACAAATCATATATTGGCATTAAAAATTAATGCATTGTAATTAATGAATGAAACATGCAATTACTGCTCATTAATTAGTTCCTGTCTGCAAGCACCTCAATATGCATCACATAATAATTACTATTCTAAACTTTAATTATATCCTAGAACAAGAGGGCCATCATATGAGCTGTCATCTGCATTATGTCTAGAAGAGTCCATCATGGGCTGTGCTGCCAGGTCAAACACTCTAAGATAAAAGGCTCTGAGCCTATTGTATTAGAGTAGCTCTGATTAGATACAGTATAGTGTAACAATCACCTCCATCAACTAGTAACCAGTCAGGTTAGCTAGCCCTGGAACATGGCCCAGTTAGACAGCTACTCCATTCAGGCTGAGCAGTAGTTGTACAGTGTCTGAAAGAATACTGAGCTGTGGAAGTTTTCAAGTAAGCTTCCTTCACAAACCAGACATACCCAAGGTTAGGCTCCCTGCTGCAACACCCTAAGGCTACTTCAGTCTCTTCTTAGTGTTGTGAGCTAACTCAGATAAATGCAGGCAGCCGGGCCAACCTCAATATCAGTCATCTAATAAAGAGTTGATATTTCAAATCCTTTCCCTAGTTTGATTCTAATTAATTGAAGAGAAAAAGATCATACTGTTGCCATACAGGATTAATTCTTATATATAAATATAGAGACAACAACTTATGAACCTATATCCAGGAGTAGGAAGAAACATACTAAATTCTTTGGGCCTTGGGCCCTGTCAGACTTGCTATTTCTGATGACTACAAATATTCTGGACCACAGGTTACGCCAAAGGCACAGGTTCTCTGTACTTTCATAATGTTAGAAGACTTAGGATATCATCTGGTGGATGCTAAAATACCATGGTCCAGTATTTTCTGACAACAGATATAATGTTAAATTTAATATATCAACTGATGCATCTAATTCAAATTTTAGATTGTGGGTAATTATCATATGTTTAAAGTAGTTTTAGAAGCTATGGCAACAACCAAAAATACCTCAGATTTAAACAAAATGATTTCAGATTTAAACAAAATCCAAGTCTCAGGTTAAAATATATACTCTGTTAACAGGGTTTATTGGCGCTAATAGGCAAAATGGGTCAACACAGCAACAAAGTACTCACACGCAAAGCAAAACCATTCAAAATGAAATCCAAAATACATGGATTCACAAACAAAATGGTGTGAGTTGGCTTTTGGTGTACATATGTTTACTATGTGAATCAGTGACAAAATACACCCACACATGGTGCGTCAAAACTCAATCCAAAAACAAAACACAATAGGAACTCAAACCACAAACAAAATCACTCATGCAATGTGTGCAATGGATTGTAATCATGAATGATACCAAGGTATCTAAAATAAGACACAAGATCTGAAACATAAATTTTAAAAATATTGTGTTGGATGCTTAATTTAGCGTAAAATCTGAGGAAATGGGTGGAAATTATTTTGGGTATTCTAAAATGGGCGTTGCAAAACCAAAAACAACTAATTAAGAAATAAAAAATCTATAATTGGGATATTGGGTGGGAAAAAATAATAATTGCATATCCATAAACAGATAAAAGCAAAAATTAAAATTAGAGAGTAACTTAATTAAGTTTTATTTAATATTTTATTAAATTCTAAAAATGGAAGGAACATAACAACAGACTACCATTGCACCCGTTGTGCACTGCGGTTGCGGTTGCCCCCGCGGGTCAAAGAATAGACTTAGTACAACACAAGTGCCTACTCAGGAGGGAGGCAGGAGAGGAGAGTTCCATAGTGACGCTGCACTGACACAGCCAGTTCAAGGAGCACAAGCTGCTAGGGTCCAGAGCATAAACTCTTGGGTCCCAAAGCTGACCTGGAAGCCAACCAAGGTCACCACTACAAAGAAAGTTAGAAACAAGGAGGTAGAACTTACTTCATATGTGTTTGACGTTGTGTACTGGCAAGAGTTGGTCCCGTCAGCCATGCTGGAGAAGGTGAAGCCTGTACTTGATACTAGCTATGAGCCCTACGTCAGTGATGGCAATCAGGAGGATGACAAGGAGCCCCAGTTCTATCAAACTGATGAGGGACAGCTGGTGTTAAAAAAGGTTGCAGCCTTCTATACCAAGGTACCTATGCCCTGTGTTGTGCCCAATGCCAATGAGTCAATCCTCACCGCTAAAAAGCCCGCTCTGAAGCGCATCCCTGACATCAAACGCATCATCCTTCTTAAGCTAATACAGGAATTGGGTGACTACAAGGCAGCCGCGGCCCTTGTTGGGATGGATCCCAAGTACGCCAGCAAGACCTTTAACAAGTTCATTGATACTGGCTGAGTCCTTGCCGCGGAGAAATCTTTGCGCGTTTCCACTATGCTCACCAAGGAGCACAAATGGGCAATCCTCCAGTGGATCACCCGGGACTGCCATCTCAAACTGGCAAATATACAGGCTATGGTCAAGTCTGCTTTTGGGATTGAGGCCTCAATTTCTTTTTACTACCATCTGGTCAAGGGAATGCAATTTTCCTGGAAAAAACTCGGGGTATCCCCATACAATCAGAACAGCCCAGTCAATATTGAGACCCAGAAAAACTACGCAGAGGCGTATACTGCCCTCAAAGCCAAGGGGACAGTCAAATTTTACTATATTGACAAATCAGCATTTGCCTTGCTGATGCGCAATGAGTATAGTATGTCCTCAGAGGCTCCAATGACGGGATGGCTTGGCGTGCTGCAGTCTGCGCCACAGCCTACTCAATGGTGGCTCTTCTTGGTCCAAAGGGGGTCAAGCTCTACCAAATGATACTTGGCTCCCACAATAGCTGGACCTTCCTATCATTTCTCCAATTGGTCCAGGAGCACCTGAGGCGCACGAGCTCGGGCTTCACCAACATAATTGTGTTGGACAACGTTGGTCTCCACAAGGTGGCTGATATTCTTGAAGAATTTCCATCAATCAACACGAGCATTGAAGTGGGCCCTCAGCAATTGGCCACATCAAATATGCGTCTTCTCTTCCTTCCTGCCTATTTGCCCTTCCTAAATCCCATCAAAGAAGTCTTTGGGTGGCTCAAGCAAGTTGTCAAGCGAGGAACCCCAACTGGGACTGAGGACCTGTTTGATTTGCTGCAGGCTGGGATCCATATCCTCCCAGCTGAGACCATGGCCAAATTTTATGGCCACACTGATTTGTTCATCCCTGTGTGCCTAGCCAAACAGCCAATCAATTAAAGGCTTAGTGTGTCCAATTTTTTATATTATCTAATTTATTATTCAAC
>QTSX02004680.1:0-25629 GCA_014839935.2 Entomophthora muscae | reverse complement strand
GATTTATCAACATCAGTTTACAAGGGGGAGCTGGTTTCAGCTGGCATACTGGAGCAGCTGTGACCCATTTTTGATTGACCGTTTGGTTTAAATCCGTTAACTTGGTCAATTTTGATACAGGTTTCCCGGCCTTCTGTGCCTTCTTACTTGGACGGACAATACCCAGCATTATGGAACTTACCGTGACATCATCCTCCCCTCACTCTTGCCATACAAGGCTGCTGTCTTCTTTGTAGCCAAGAAGGATGGGTCCCTTTGTTTGGTCACAGACTACTGCACCTTAAACAAGGTGACCGTTAAGAATAAATACCCCCTGCTGTTGATTGACAACCTGTTTGACACACTTGCAGGTGTGAAGGTCTTTAGCAAGATCAATCTCACTGTGGGGTACAACCAGGTCCACATTGCACCATTGGATGAGGCAAATCCTGTCTTTCACACAGGCTAAATGTTGTTTGAGTGCCGGGTCATGAACTTTGGAATGACCAACACTCCTTCCACCTTTGCCATGTTGATGAACAAAGCATTTGAGGATTTTATTGGAAAATGTGTCATTGTGTACCTTGACAGCATTATTGTCTTTACTCAAGATCAAACCACACATCTCCAACACCTCTGTGCTATCCTCAACACCCTTTGTAAAAATCAGCTGAAGGCCAAGCCCTCCAAATGTGAATTCCTCAAGTCAGAGCTTTTGTTCCTTGGGCACACCATCTCTGCCCAATGGATAAACCCCAACCCTGCCAAAATCAAGGCAATCACCAGCATGCCGCCTCTCATCAATGTGGGCCAGGTGTGTACATTCTTAGGCATGGTTGCCTACGCGCGCAAGTTTATCCCCAATTGCAGAGAACTAATTGCACCCCTCACTGAGCTCCTAAACACTAAAAAGCACTTCCATTGGACTCCTGCCAGAGACCAAGCCTTTGAGACTTTGAAGCAAATACTTAAAACTGCACCTGTATTTCAATTCCCCAACCGGAACCACCAGTACAAACTTGAGACTGATGCCTCTGACAGAGCCATAGGGGTGTGTTACAGGTAGAAACTGACAAGGGTGTCTTCCTCCCTGTGACATATAAATCCAGGAAGCTCACTGAATTGGAACAACATTATTCAATCCATGACAAGGAGTTAGCAACAATTGTGCACTGTGTCAAAAAATGGTGCTGCTACCTGGAAGGGGCCACTTTTTACCCCGTGTCCTGACAGATCACAAGTAACTCCAGTACTTCCACACACAGTCCCACTTGACACACTGCCAAGCAGGCTGGGTTGAGTGTCTATCCCCCTACCAGTTGCGCATCAAGTACAAGCCTGGGAAAGAACTTGTCATGGCTGATGCCCTCTCAAGGCTCTACATAGCGTCCATCACCGGGGACAATGGCTTGGACCCAGATTGACCAATGCTTTACCTCTGTCCTGAAGCAACCTGTTACAAAGGTCTCAATTTGGTAACCATCTCCAAGCTAAAGAACAATGAGAGCCAGTTCACCACCAATGCTGGCAACATCTGCTGCCAGGCAGAGACAGGTGAGAAGACGCCCTACATTCCAACCACATAACAGGGCATTACCATGCTACACTACCACCACACCTTGGGTCACATCAGAGGATGTAACCTCTTTGAGATCATGAAACGTAAGGTTTGGTGGTCGTGTATGTGCCAAGACATCTTGGACCTCCTTGAAACATGTGTACTGTGTGAAAAGAATTTGTCCAAGCCTGCACCCCCCAAGTCTGTCCTGCCCATTAAAGCCATGGTGCCCTTTGAGCAGTGGGCCCTTGATATTATTGGGCCTCTCTCTGAAGACCAACTGGGCAAGAAGTATATCATAATGGCCATTGATCACTTCACCTGTTGGCCAGTGGCATGGCCAGCCACTAACCACACCACCACTACCCGCTTCATTGGCAAGGAAATTGTGGTCCGCTTTGGGCAACCCAAACGCCTTATCACGGATGGTGAACCCAAGCTTGTTGGACATGTCATGAAGGTGTACTGCTCCAAGAATGCCCTCCAAAGAATAGTCATGGCTTTCTACCATCCTCAAGCCAATGGAGGCGTAGAGCAATTAAATGGCTTGCTGGTCCAATTGATTGATAAGCTCTCACAGGAGCACCCCAATACCGCGTAGACTGAACACCTGCCCATGGCTCTACTCATCTTACCAGCAAGATTCAAAAGGGGCACCAGGTTCAGCCCCAGCGCCTTGGCCTTTGGAACACCTGCCAACTTGACAGGAGTAGAACAAGGGGAATTACAGTACATGGTTCCTGGGAAACCTTCCTTTGTTGTCAGGGCCCAAGGGCTCCTGACTCTGATCCATTTAAACTATAGTCTAAGAGAAGTCCTTTATTTATTATTCAGACCAAGAATGATCACAATGAGGAAAAGGGGAACTAGGTTCTTTTTATACCATTTACATTGGTCTTTGAGATTCTTCCAGATTCTTCCTGAATATCCTTATCTCTCTATCTGGAGGGTCATGCTAAAAGTTTGAAACATCAGCTGACTAATTCTAGTCATATTCTTTTGGCCAGATTTGAACTTCGCGGTTTGCCTCAGTTAGTCATCTAAAAATACATTGGATGGATTCTTCTCATCTGGGGCTTTCATTTGAGCATAAGAACGTCCAAAACTGATCCCTAGAAGCTGAGATATGGTTGGATTTGCCCGCTTACTAATTGATGCTTGTCTTGATTTGAAATCCAATCTTGCGACCATTTTGGGACATGCTGACAGGGTTTTTGAACTCGGCTCTTTAAATCAACATAAATTTTGATCTAGGATACCTAGGGAGATCATCAAGGTAGCTTTCTGACAGCAAGAAGTAGCTTTATCAATCCAAGCTTTTAAAACGTGACTTTTTAAAGCTACTATGTCATGGCAGGCCATGACATTGGTGACCACTCCCTCCCTGAGCCAGTGGTGTGCCAAAGCTGTTAGAGTGAAGTGATAGGCAGCATGATTCAAGGACAAACAATGAGGATATAAAAGACAAATTGTAAGTTGTTTGAGCAACAGGATATCAATTCTGGAGGACAGCTTCAGCATTTTGGATCCAGCATTGGTGTAGCAGAAGGAGGATAGCAAAATTGTTGCGGTCAGAGTGATTTGTAAGGGCAAATTAAAAGATGAGTCTGATGGTGTTAACGTGTAGAGAGCAGGCAAGATGCTGACATGGAATTGATAGCAACCTTGATCATTACAGAGGCTAGTTTCTCTAAGACAGGGGCAAACAGCCCCAGATGAGCTAACATTTTTGGAGACTTTCTTTTATTTGAGTGATAATAAGCTATCTAGAAACAAGTTTCTAGAGGGGAAATGGGGAAGTCTTAAGGAAGTTCAGGATGGGGCAGGAGGGGATTCTGCAGCTTCTGATTGGCTGGCAAGAATATTTTCAGCAGTTTGTCAGGAAGCCAGTCGTAAGGAGAGGCCTTGGGCGGCTCGGGATGAGGTACGGCCAAGCCGGCGGGTAGGGCCCACCACAGAATGGGTGCTAACTTGATAATATAAGATACAGATTGCCCGAGTAAGGACCAAGGTCCGGAGTTGGGGACCATGGAATCTACCAATCCTGTCGAAGTAATGTAGAGTACTCCAAACAGTTGGGTAGAGGTGGTCTTGGCTGTGGCGGTGGGTTCCAACGGGCAGTCTGGTTGTGGTGTTAAAGGGGGAGTCATAGGAACAAAGTAGGCAGGCAGGTAATTGTACTTGTCTTTGAACAGTAAGGGCGGGATCTTGACCCTCTTTCCTTTGCGTCCTATGTACTTGGTACTTCTAGTCCTTGCCAAAGGGTCAGCAATGAGGATGGTTTCCAAGTTGTACTCTGAATAGGCCGGGTTGGGGGGTATTCAGTAAAATGCACTGTCCAAAGGGGGCTCCCGGGGGACGGTATAATGCCTGGGGCAATTTGGCAGGTTGGTCTTGGGGGAGGGCGGCGGCCTGGCAGTCTGCTTGACTGAAATTAAGATGGAAGATCACTAAGACTAGATAGGGTAAGATTTGTTCGAACCAAAGGTTCATAAAACTTTATTATCAAAAATGATGATGGGGGTTTTGCCATACCACCAGGGTTTTTATACCCTGGGACTTCGCTTCTTCAATTTTTGCAGGGTTCAGGTTTGCAGACAAGGCACTGGCGGGACGTGGGTCTTGGCTTGGGGTCTTGAGGGCAGCAGATCCAGGTTGTGCCTGTTCTGGCAAATTGGAAAGGCAACACTTTGTTTTGCCGCCACTGTTCACTATGTCACCTGAGTAGTCCAATTGCACTACCCCTTCTGGGCGGGAGACTGGCAGTTGCTGGTGGCCATTGGCAAGGTTAAAAATAGGTTTTGTCTTAACCTCCTTATGGAAAGCTGCAACCTCTGCATAGGTTTGGGTCTTTGGTGGCTCAAGGTTGGCATCAATCTGATGACCATTTGGGGAATTGTCTCTGGGGGGCTGGCGGGTCTCGGAGTAACTCGTTAACTTGGGTTTGCAAATTAAGGAGCAGGCGGTCCCCCGTCCACTTTGTGTGACTTGAGTAATCTTTGAAAGGTCCTCTGTAGTAGGCCAACGGAACGCGGAGTAATTTACCAAGTTGAGCCCATCTTTTAACGGATTGGCGGGTCCTGGACTGGTCTGGCGGGTTGGATATGCCTCCTGGGAACCGGGGTTTAACTCTTGGGTTTTCAATACAAGTATTGAAATGTCATTCATGACACAGTTGGTGGTCCTGCCTTGGAATTTGAGTCAACACTGTCATAATTCAAAAAATTCTTGCAACCAGCAGGTCAAGCGCTGCATCCCCAAATAGTGTATAACGCGTAATTTTCTTGTCATAATTATTTGGGGAAAAATAAGGCAGGTACAGATTTTGAGGGCTATTTGGGCAACCCCAGCTTTGACCCATTTTTTGTCTATGATAGCATTTAAGTCATCAATTTCTTTCAGGGGTCTGGCTGCGGTTCTTTGCTGATTTCAGGTTTTGCAAGGGCGCACTATCCCTTTCATTTGATTTTCTACCATAACAAAAGCCCGAGATATTGAACATGAGCAAATTGAGGGAGGGGCAAAGTACCTTGAGGCCAGATACGCAGTAGGCGACCCCGTCTACACCCTCAACCCCAATTCAGCCAAATTGGAACCCAACCACCTGGGGCCCTTCAAGATAGCTGCGGTCTATGACAATCACACCTATCAACTTGAAGATGCCCAAGAGAACACCAAGAAGCTCCACCACAATTGCTTGGGCCCCTGCCGTGCCATCCTCACACAAAGGTTGTTTGTGTGGGCCTTCCCAGATCTTCCGCAGACTCTGATCATGGTGTCTGACGACAAGCAGGGGGCAAGGGGGGTGTTGTAACCGAGTTTCCAGACTCGCCTGCCAAGGTATCTTACGATATGCAGGGGGCGCTCAATGAGTTGCCCCTTGATGTATCTAATGACGTGAACCAATCTGATGGCAATATCGAATTGGGGGCACTTTCTCCTAATTAGGAGCAATACCAATTTAACCTGCTGATCCCCACATGAGTTATTCCTTGGCTTCAACCCTTACATGGAACATGCCACCCCCTGTGGCCTTGTGGCTTTCCCCATATAGTATATTAACCACAATATTCTACAATAAACGGTACCTGATTCTATTCATTCTTGACCTTTCTATTGGACTGTTGTCTTCCCCAATCAAATACTGAACTCTAATTGGTTCAGTTGCAACATTGGGGGGAGAATATTCAGTGAGTTGGTTTCCTGACAGCCGACCCTCAGCCAACTCTGGCCGGGCGACAACATTTTTCATGGGTAGCCTTGTTGGATTTATAGATTTGAAATAAAAAATGGACAGGGCTGCTTTGATGGATATCATTTCTAAAGACCTCCATCCCTTTATTTCGCTACCTTACCCGTGACATTTAATCAGGTTGGGGGTTAAACATGGATGTTTTTTAAAATCAAGGCTAGTAAATTAAAAGGTTAAAGGTAAAAGAATTAGGCATAGCGATCAAAGATTTGATCACTAAAGAGAGGGGGTTTATAGCCCTTTATTGCTGTAAAGCTGAAAGGTTTACATTGGAAGGAAACTATAGCTGGGCCAAAGCTGGCTGAAAATCCAGTATTGCAAAATCAATTGGCTGAATATCCCCCTGCTCCAAAATTTATAACTATTGGTTATTTAATTTGAACTGTAACGTGTATAGGTAAACGATAAAGCCAAAAGTGAGATTAATGGGGTTTAGTGGATACAATATCTAGAACTAGTTTCTAGCATACGTAAAGCTTTAATACCTACTGTTTCTGATTGCATGGGGGTTGATCTTTTTAGTTTAATCTTTATGGCTTGATCCAGTAAGTGGCATTGAGCTGAAACCATACTCAACTTTGGACAGTTCCTGCCAGCTTGGTGGATCCGATTTTCAGCTTTCGGTTATTGGAGATCCTTAACCATAGGATAAATACTTATGATGTCATTTTGTTTACGTCCCAGGTTCAAATCCAGCAGGGATATCTATCCAGATTGGATATTTTCGATTGGGTGCTTTTGCTTTGTGTAATTCGACTTCTTTGGTGTATCGTTTCACTACATCGCATATAAATACACAATTAAATCCTACTCTTTTGCATCGATTCTGCTAAAGTCATGGAGCCCTAGTTGAAGCCAGCTTCACACTTGAATCTGGGGATGAATGGATCAAACTATGGTGGGGTTGTTGGACGAAGGGGTCAGAAAAGTGGTGGAACTCCAAAGTTCAGAAACAAGAGCAATTAATAGATACCCAAGCTTCAAGGTCCCAAGGCTTTGGGTTCAGCATATAGTGATAGATCTTTAGTTATGGGTGCGACAACCGAGATTCAGGTAGGTGCTGACCAGCTTGAGCTACCCAGCTTAGCCTTTAAAACTTTTGTTGTGATCGAGCGGTGTAAGGCAGCTGGGGTGGGTTTATTCGATGGAGATAAATCGGTACAAGTTCGGTTAGTTAGCTTGATCTTTGTTTCTTCCAAGGGGCAATTTCTTCTTGGGGTTATTAATTCAGGCTTAGGAGCGTAGAAATCGCCAACTATTCTTGGGATGAGTGTTTTTTAAAGCTGTTGGTAGGGTTAGCACCTTTTCCTGTTTCAAAAACCACAGATAACCTTGGGTGATTTTGTTTCATAACCTTGCTGGTGCTTTTTCACCTCTGCTAATCGGTAGGATCAGTACTCCCTTTCGTTCTCTCTAGATTAGTTCCCTCTTCATAGCTGTCTCCCTTTACAAAGCACGACGACCCAAAATGTATGATTCATCAAACTCATCTTGGGGCTTTAGCTGGTACTGGATAGCTAAGAGCTTAATTTATCACGGTTTAAAACACCCGAATTAATTGTATCCCTATTGATTTACCTTGAAATCAAAATAGGTGTGCTTCTCAATATCTCTGGGCTACTATAAAATTTGGAGTGAGGAAGGGGTCAAAGAAATATCATATCAGTAAATAGATGTGTTTGGCATCAAACCTAGTTTGGGACCTTAAATTTACAGGATAATTTCCAGACACTATGTTTAATCAACGATCTCTTTTTGTTCAAAGTTTTTTAACTTGACTCTTTTAGCCTTTAATTCGGTTCCATGGGCATAAAGATCAGGTCACATGCCTAGATAAGAGCTCTAATAAACCGCTCAGTTCGGTGGCTGGACACGATCTTCTTTTGTCAGGGGCAGGTAAGCAAAGCTTTTATCACATGCTATCAGTGGGCGCTTACCTCTACCAAATGCTACTGCCTGCCTTTAATTGCAGCTTGGTTCTAATACGTACGCCTCTAGAAAATGTACAATTTTGAAGAGATTTGTAGAATGGATGGGTGCTGCTTATTTCATGACATTATACTTTAAAGAAAATTAAATTTGACATAATTGTTCTTTCCTTAAAATACGTTTGTAAAAGTCACCAGCTTCATAAGTGAATCCTTAGATGACTGCACGGTGCGGCTATGGGATGCTCGGGGTGGTAAAGTTAGCCAGGCTATCAAGGGGTTTCGCGACACCGTAAGTTATCAGCTGTACCTTTTGTTCATTAAAGCTTTCTGTTCTCTCGAGCTTTTCACGTGATGCTAGCTTTTAGCCAATATATTTGATCAGAAGAGGTGTTTATAAATAAAGTATATCTGCAAAGTTTGCTATATCCCAAGGCCTGGGGTTTACTAAGGATATGTTATCAACGCGAGAAAAACTGCGTATGATGTTTTTCTAGCGGTCTGGCTTGAGCTTTTGTTTGGTGTGTTTTTTTAAAAATTTGTTGGTCTCTTCTTTGTAGCTGTCTGAAGCTTGCAAGACTTGTTGGGATCCAAATCTAGTCGTACGTTATTTGATGATGTTTCTTTTTGCAGCGAAGCAAGTATCTTTAGCGGGTAAAGTTTACCGATTAGAGGGGGTTTCCTGACTACCCCAAAGGGCTACATAATGACTATTTTGCAGCTTGGTTATTAAATTCCACATGTTTATTTCTGTAGTTAAGGGGTTGAATTTAAACCTTGGTTCGGTTGTATACTCCTTGTTCGGACTAGAAGCTAGTTGTGAGGGATTTTGAAATTCTAATGCTTTCATGCTAGATTTCATCTGTCGTTATTCCGGAAGTTCACCACTGTTCGTTCAGCTTCTACGTAGCGTCAGGAAACGAGGTAACTTCTGTCTGGGGTTTTTAAAACGAAACGGCTTATCGGAGTTGGCGGGAGTAGGAAGTTCATTTCAGTGTTCTCTGCTGGAAGTTTACTTTTAAAAGATGTGATCTACATCCATGTGATCTACATATGAAATCCCACCACAAAGCATTTGAATTTTTGCTTGGGACTTTAAGGGGATCTTGGTTGGCTATGGCTTACATGAGAAGCAGTATTTGTAGTTAGCCTTCTAGCAAAGGTGACTCTTTTAGAGGGAAGCTATTAAAGCCGAATAGAAACAAAGCATTGTTTTAAAATGATTAGAGTTGCATTGGGTTTAATATAAAATCAGATCAGGGAGTTCGATATTCGGAATTCTAGCTCAATTATCGACGCCCAGAGGGATGTTTTGTCGTGCTTGTCTGTGGGAGAGGAAGACATAAACCAGGTAAGTTAAGCAATCTGGTTTTACAATGGTCATGCTAATAAGCCCAATGTAACCAGTTTAAATTCCGTCTCCAAGGAAATGCCCTACTGAGCACCAACGATGACGGGAATTTATACGTCAGCCATGTTTCAGGCCAGGCTAAGGGAAGCAGGGTTATTGGGAAGCATTCAAACGTAAGGAGTCATCCTTGGAGGTGCTTACCTTTAGATATCGTTGGCGATCGCCATCAACCCTGTCAATCAAGAAGGTACGTCCGTAATAGCTAGCTAAGTGAGGCATCAGTTTCTTCTGGGGGTATGGATCATCATATCAAGATATGGGATGCTGAAACGAGTGAACTTATCAAGGATTTCGACATGAGTAAGTTTAAAAGACCAGTCTATAGCCTAGAAGTTAACATTAGTTTATCTTAAAGGTTGAGCATCCTATTTAGTTTAGTTCCTTGTACTTTAGAAATGATATACCAGATTGTGGAGTCAATTCTTGTAGGCCTATGCTTTATTAACTCCGCTTTAAACATTAATCTGAAGCATGAGATATAAGGATTATGTTTGTTGACATTATATAAACTCAGATTCAAGAAATATTAATGATGCAAGCAATGTTCAATGGCTAAACAAATCCACAAGAAATGCTGGAGTTGATTGCTTTTAAGTTTGGAATCTTGCATGTTAGCTATTTGCAAGGGATGTGGTTTGAAATTGATTTTATATACGCCTTAGAACAGCCATTAGCAGTCTAATGCCCAAATTTAAATGTTGAATCATCTAGATCATCCCGATTTCCTCTCTGATAGTGCCACCACATCGGGCGTCAATCCGCGCTTTGTCTGCAGCCTCGACTTTAATGCAACCGGCACCATCTTAACTGCCGGCCTGGGGGACGGCTCAATCAAACTTTTCAACTTTGCCGCCACCCGCCCCCCCAAAAACAAGCATCACAGGCCCTGGAAGTCGATGGATCTCCCCGAACCACACCGGCATTCTCATCTCCAAAGTGTAACCATACCCCTTGCCAACTGGCTGATCTTTTAGGATGTTTCTTCAGGAGAACCGAGAATCTAGACACCTCCTGTCGGGTGCGAGTGACGGGGAACTCCGCCTCTGGAAGATCCTGACAACTACTGGCCCCAAAAAGCCTAAAGTCGGGGCACCCGATAGGTTCTCCCCCGCACCCTTCAGCAAAATCAACGATTTTATTCAGGTTGGTGATGCTCTTGCCATCTCGGGCGTCGCCAGAGATACCACGGACATGGGACAGTTTGGTCTGTTCACTCTATCGAATTAAATATTCAACACATGCCCATTCTAACTTAATAGTTATACCCTACTATCTTTGCTTTGATCTCAAAAGTCCAAAGGCAAGATAGCCTCTAAACAGACCCCACATTCCAACCAGGCTCGCTCCTCCTTCAAATACCAAAAAAGGTTTAGAGAACTAATCCATGTTACACTTGTTAGCAGATATGTGTCAGGGATCCACTCATTGGGAAGCCTTTCCCATATTGAATGGAGAAGAGCTCCCAAGTTGAATTTGATCAGAGTGGAACCTACTGGAATTCCTATCATGAGCATGTGTAGAAGGTGACCAAATAGACAGAATCTTCCCAAGAAGGGAGTGGAATGGTTGAGAAGATAGTAAACACTGGTGTACCCCAAGACCAACCAAGGGGCCTTGGGGTGGATGATTGGTGAGAATCAAGCAGTTTCAACATAAGGGGCATGTCTTTGACGTGGACCAAAACAATACCAGATTGAGTCTTCAGATTTGTCAGTAGGAGTTGGTTCAGGGTTTTCAAAGTTTACATTTGCTTGCCTATAATGAATTAACACATACAAAGTCCAAATAAGGAAGATAAACTTCATGTTGTTGGGGGGGGCCTTTATAATCTACTAATCAGTTGTTTTAGAATTGAGAATATAGATTTATTGGGTTGATAGGAAATAAAGAAATTGTTGGAGAAATTTGAAAGGGAATAATTTGTCAGTTTAAATACTGACTTCAAGTGAGGAAGGGAACATTGGGGTTACCAGGTGGATCTGCAAGAGTGATTTAAGAAGTATTGCCTTGCAGGACTGCAGCAGGCTGCAGGCTGCAATGTAAGAAGAGGCAGGTTGGAATATTGCATTGCAGTATTGTACCTTACTTTGGTTTGGAATAGTATCTGGGGCTGGATGAACAGTATTTCTTTGGCTTGGTTGGTTCACTGGGTTTGATTGGTCTCTTGGGCCCCTCAATATCTGTTTTGGGTGATTTCTGCGTTTATTTTTAGTTTGATTGGCTGTTATTAATTTGTTGGATCCAAAATTCAATGCTGAATCCATATCATAGTTGTTTTTGTTGTCCGGAGCCTTTGTATTGGATTTTGTAATAGAATTCATGTTTTGTTCTTGGTTTTCACGTTCACTTTTGATTTCGCTTTCAAAATTGATTCCACTACATTCAATTATCAATTTTGAATGTGTTTTCAAATTGTTTTCATTAAAAGATTTGGTTTTGTCCTTGGTTTCTAATTTTACATTTAAAAATGCAACTTCTGGTTCCTTAATCATTTAAAACAATTAAGATCTGTTTTCCCATTGGTGTTAGGGATGTAATCTCTTACAATATGCTTAAACATAAGTCATCACAATCCACAGAATATAATTTCTTTATGACCAAGAAGATACATATTTTCTGAAAAGCTTCACCTCCAAATCAGCCCATATAAATCCCAGCCATTCTTTTTCCATCCCTGTACACCCAAAATGCTCCCAGTACAAGTGGGTTCATATCATACTTGACATAACTGTGCTGCATTAGCAGAGTTACACGGTAAAATGATTGGGAACTAGATGACTATCTTTATTGAGATATTCAAGATATATAGCTGGAGCAGATCATTATTAGAGGAACAAGATTGGGATGATCAGTCAGTTGGATTGGGCAGGGGGTGGTGTGATCCTTGTGATGAGTGAAGTGCCAAATTGAGCTGTCCACCAGGCTGAGATTGTCACTGGTTTTTGTTGCTGGATCTAGTAATTTGAGTTGACTTCTGCATTTGGCTACAGGTCATGGGAAAGTTGGTTTGAGGGTCACAGATCCTTTTGTGCTGAACCTTGTTGGGGGTTGACCTCACAGTTTTGGCATACTCAACTATTCCTCCAATATTTAAACCAATCCAACACTACACATTAGCTTACACAGCTATGATGCCAAGCAAGATCAACCCATCCACAAGAAAAACAAACTCATATTTAAGCAAGATCCAACTCAGGCAAGCCCTGGACTGCAAAAAATGAGAACATTTCTGGTGAGCTGGCAAAGAACCCACCAGTAAACGCAATAACCCTCCCACAAAAAATAAGAAGCTGTATCAAGCATTCAGTAACCTATCTGTGGAGTTCCTGTCCACCAGTCTCCAAAGTGTGTCCTGGATCATAGCCAGGGACCAGCTGGAAGGGGTTGTCATTCTCTAGTAAGGAAAAATGTATCTCAGAAATATGTATAGGTGTCAAAATGAGCTTTTATTCACTCTCAGAAGGAAGATCCTCTTAGAAACCTTCTGGTATATGGCCCGGGGGGTCAAGGAAACAATATGGATTTGCCAATACTTGGAGTCTTCCAACAATATCTTGGACTCCTTGTACTTAGTCTTGGACCCCTGCACCTTAGTCTTGGACTTCTGCTCCTTAGACTTGGACTCCTGCTCCTTAAACTTGGACTCCAGTGCCTTAGAATCAGACTTCTGCGCTGCGCTTAGGATCCAGCTCCTTATTCTTGGGCTCCTGATCCATTATCTTGGGCTTCAGCTCTCTGTATAACTCCAGTGGCCTTGTTATTCCACTTGTATAAGTACAACCAAGCTCCTGCTGGTAATCAAAATGCTTTCAAAAAACTTCTTGGCAGAAACTCAAAAGGCCCAGGAAAGACCTCCAAAAAGACTCGGAAAAGACCTCAATAAGACCCTGTAACTTTCCTGCCTGCCACCTTCTTATAGTGTCCTTTTCCCAACGGTTCCGCCTTCAAAATGGCTTTCTTCAGAAGCTTAAACCATTCCTGCTCACTTTTTCCTATAATAACTTAAGCTTACATACTTACTTTCTCAAAAGCTTAAAGTATTAATTCACTATTTCCTTGCTTATACTTTAAGCTTTTGGTGTGAGAGAGGGGGCTAAACTAACTAAGTTTGGCTCCCACCCTGGTGAAACAAACCACCAGGATGCTGCCCAGTGGAGAACTGGGACAACTGCTCAAAGAGGGGACCACAGAGAGGACACAGGGGATAGCTGAGGGAAGTAGGCATTCATTCCCATCAGCACCAGTCCGGTGAGCAACCAGGGTGTACAAGTGGGGGCAGGAGGGGGCAACACAGGAGTGCACAAGGGCTCTGAATCCCTCTTCCCAGAGTCAGGGAGGGAGGGCATTGGCAGCCCTTCACTTGCAGAAGCAAAGGGAGCATGGTTGATATCATCAAAATCTAGGTCATAACAAGTCAAACTCTTCACCATGGCCTCCCTAGAGAGCAGGAGGCCATTTGGAAAATTTAGGAGGCTAGAGGGGTCCTCACCCACGAGTCAGGCAGAAGAGGCAATTTTAGACCATAGGTCAGGCAAAGTTGACCACAAGAGTAACATAAACGGGGCCAGAGAAAACACAGCAAATTTTAGGGCAGGGAGTATCATAATAACAATCACCATAAAATTTGGGAAAGGTTGGTGGAATTTTTAAATCTCAAAACACTAAAATGGAATTCGATAAGTGTACCCACAAGAAAACCAAAGGAGAAGCTGCAGTTAGGACTTGTGAAGCTTGGGAGTGGGCTCAGATGTCTGCCAACAGCAAAAACAAAAGCAAATTTGAAAATAGTTAAATTGAGTAAAATTCAAGATTACAATAGTAAATATATTGAAAATTGACTAAAATTTTAGATTCAAAAGTTGATTTTAAAGACAGAAACAACAATAGACAGTGTCTATACGCTGGCACCTCTTCTGGGGATGTCTGGCAAGTTGCTGGGTTCAAAGCGGGTCAAGAAAAGGTAAGTTTGATGGAAAAGACTAACACTTTAATTGTATAGACAGCAAGGACTCAAAACTCAGTTTCAGTCCAACAAACAATCAAAAGAAAGTGCAATCAACCAAAAATTTAATGAATTTTGGGAATAGACAAGCAGGGGACTGAAAGTCCCCTTGCTGTTGTTAAAGGAAAGGATTGGAATAAAGATGATCACATGACAGTTGAACCTAGATTCAATTGGCTGGGGGAAAAACTTTGCTGGGTAGGGTCAGAGATACTGGAGGGTTTTACTATAATTTCTGCGGCTCCGCTTGATTGGCTGGAAGGCATCCCAACCATTTCAGACTCATTTGATTTTCTGGTTGTGGATGTGGCATCCTTTGATTAGCCGTTCCTGATAATTTTCAAGAGAGGACAACACCATGATAACACACAATCCAAATTGATCAGTGTTTCTTTGCAAGCCAGGACAACCAAAGCAGGGGTATCTGTAGGGTAAGCCAGAACAAATCTCTCATCAACAGTGTGGGCTAAATATTCTAGGGAATTTAATGGCTTGGCTGTTGTTTTTGGCTCTTTTTTGGTGCAGCGGGAGAAAACAGTTTGATCCAAGGCCAAAGGTGGCAGTGAATTTAAATTTGGCTCCCAACCAATCATTTTCATCAGGAAACCTTCCAGAACTCAACTAATGAATGGAGAGCGCAGAAACAGACCATTTCTGAAGTTCCACTGGGATCCAACTAGGAAAATAATTTCCACAGCTCAAACCTCTCAAATTGACAACCCTTCACGCATCAAAGCGTTAACCAGTCCATTATTCCAACACCAGTCTTCCCTGCATTTAACCTGAACCAATTTAAATAGTGGAATACTATTTAAACTGTTCTTTCTGGACCTCTTCAACGTTTTCCCCATATATTTACAAATCTTGTAAAATCCAAGGAAAACATCCCACCTAAACAACTTTTTATCCAGCTCTCATAGCAACATACCTTCATCTATCCTAGGAACTCAATAAATAAATATCTTAACCACACTTTTATCAACATTCCTTCTTTATTTTACTACTAAACCAAGGCAAAACATTCTACATTTTCCCACTTTGGAAAATCAATTTGACAAAATCTTGGCTCATTTCTCCAGACCACCAGTTCTTCATCATCATATTCTGATCCTTCAGCCAGCTCATATTCCAGCTCTTCAGCTTAACCAGCAATCAGTCCATCTTAGACAACAAACAGCTCATTCCAGTCTTTCAACAGCTTATTAGTCCTCTGGCTACTCCTTTATCATGACCAGCTACTCCTGCATCATGATCTCTGAGCCCTTCAACTTATCCTCACTAGGAACCATCTTGGTTCCACCTGCACAATGAATCATTTTGGTTCCAAACTTTAATATGAACCAACAGTCCTTTAACTAGACTTCTCTGTGATAAAACAGTTCCTCTCACTAGTCTTCTCTGCTGATTCCATGAACCACCTTGGTTTTTTATCTCAGCCCCTGTTACCAGAACCTGTAGACCCAGGCATGAATCTACATTGAACTGGCGTTTGACTGGGCCCTTGCAAGTGGCATTGCACTTAGACCATCCAATCATAGATCCTTAAAGCCTATGTTTTTGTTTTTACTCACCCAGGTGATTAAGTCTGGGCTTTCAGTTGCAGAGTAATCAGCTCTACTTCCCAGAGGCCTGATCACACCAAGTTCTGCAGCTTGCTTTTCCAAGCAAACCGCCTTGATGACACCTCTGAGCAAATTCATGCCCTCCAATGCTCACTTTGGGTTCCCCCCAAAGCTCTCATGGGGACATAAACGAGGACACCCTATCAGTCTGTTAAGTAGGATGCTTGCTCACAGACCTCCTGTAAGCGTATCAGGGTATGTAGAGCCCTCAGAGCTCTTCCCCTCCCTGGCAGCCTGCGCTACCTGCCAGGGGTCTAAAACCTTCTCTACCTCAAACAGACAAAGTTCCCTGCTAGCTATCTCATTCTTCACCCTTTTGCAGCCACAGTTCCCTGATAAGTGAAGAACACTAGCCCACAGCAGCCAATATCTTCTTCTGGGTGGAGGCAACATCTGCCTCTAGTAGTCTTTACACCTACTAGCTAGGCCTTACTGTACCTATTAGCCATCATTCCCTACTAGGCCTCTACCTGCAACAAACAACCAAACTTTTGCTTGGCCAACATTAGCCCCGCCTGCAAACCACCAAACATGTGGACTGTCACACTATCCCAACCCACAGAAAGAATGACTAGGTAAAACAAGAAGAAAAGATCACAGTCAATCTAGAGTATACCACAGTCCAATCTAGATCCTGGCCCGGCACCAAGAGAAAGACTAAACAGGAGCAAAGTTAGAGCAAACCATACACAGAACTTCCCAGCCACATCCCAAACTTAACTCATGGAAGATGCAGAATACCTGCCTCCTGAAATAACATAGTGCCATAACCATGCTGTATTGCAGGTTACAGGGGAAACATTTCAGGAACTGGAAAATTGTCCTTATTGAGATGTATTGCTTATATGGTCAATAGAACAGTTTAAGATGGGCATGATCAGGATGCTCAACTGATTGGATAAGACAGGAGCAGTGTGATCCTTATAACTAGCCAATTGCTAAACCATGCTGCTCACCAAGTAGAGATTGCCACAGGTTCTTGTTGCCTTATTTGGAAACTTGAGTTGACTTCTAAATTTGTCTTTTAGTGGTGGGGAAGTCAGCTTGAGAGGTACAGGGTCTTGTTCAGAACTTTACCCGGGCTCAACCCCGCTGTTTTGACAATATAATCCTCCATCAGGCAACTAATGACTATCTGATCCAGGAACAGAGGCAATTAGTTGGGTTTCACAGCCCCCTGTCTGTGTATAGGGTTCAGGAATCATCCCAATTAGCCATGTGATTACAAAAAATCTGGTCCATAAAGGGTTAAATCCCATCTCTTCCAGAAATTTCTGATCCCTTTACTTGACAACAGATTTTGCTGGCAATAGCAGCCTTGACAGGCTTTTCAGGCAAGGAAGCAGGCAGGCCAGATCCAGCAGAGAGGGGACTTGGTAGGGTGAAGCCCCCCACGTGCATACAGATCTATGATATGGGTGACAAGGGGGCCAATCTATACCTTTCCCCAACCCATCCTATCTTGACCGGGTTCATGATAACCAAGAGGCTAGCTCTGCTCCTTCCCCTTTTCTCAACCCCACGCTGGGCACCAACCATTCAGCTAATCAGATTTGTGGACCTGCTATAGAACAATAGCATCCAATACCCAACTGGATCCAGCATCAGCCAACCAGGCCATAGTGCCTTTGGCCCAGAGACCCAAGTGTTGAACCCTCAACCCAGATTATCTATTAAACTGTGGCTTTTGTGTTGGCATTGCCTTGGGTGGAGGAGGAGGCAGGAAAACACTGCACTGTTGCTGGAACCGCCAACCGGAAGATGCTAGAGTGGGCCAGGAAAGGCAACAGAGGGAGCTACCTTGGTCTTCTGAGATTTAAGCTGGAGAAGGTATTCTTCTGCTTTCCCTAAAGCCAAAGGAGAAAGGGGTGGTGTTGAGGGTCTGGATGTACAAGCATTATGGCTACTGCCAACCTACTTAACATCCAGTCATCACCCAATTTAGTCCCCTTCCAATATACCGTTTGACATACCAAGAATGATAACCAAGCAATATCACCTGACTGTTCAAGTATCCAGTGGCTTGACCCCATCTAGCACATGACCAACCCCTAGGTTTAATCCAACTAAATCCCCGCCTCAGCCAAGTCTATATAAGTCTAAAGCATTATCCAATAAAATATACTTCTCTTCTTTCTTAATTCCATATTTGAAGCTTCCCCAAAAAGGCGCTCCTTATCAGTGGTATAGGAGGGCCAAAGCTTCTTGGGGATTATCATGAATGACATTTCTCCCCAAATAAGTGGCAAACTCTAGTTCAGAGAATCAAACTTGGGACCTGACTCTGATGGTTGTGGAGATCCTGTAGACCCTCAGGCTGTCTGCCTGTGTTTTTTACAGCTAGCCAATGAAAGAACTGGAGCAGGAAGTGATTTGAATCTAATCAACCAGGGAAATTTGCAGGCCTTCCTGGCCGCAAATGTGCAGAGTTTGGAGGAGCAACATAGGCGGGTGATTAATCCAGACAAATCTAGCTTGGTGAAAGCGCTGAATCAACATGGTGTCACCCCTGTCATAGCTGACGGGCCGTATAAAAAGGGGTTTGCTGCTCAGCATGATGAGTCAAGATCTAAATGGAATTCAGATGATTGGCTAGAAGTCCAGGCTGCCAGCCATGTGATCCCTGGCCATGTAGTGATCTCAAACTTACTTCAGGAGATGCAGATTCAAGGGGCAAAGGTTGACCCAGATGATAGTTTCTGAAGGTCTCTTGATCCAGGATGACAGGAACACCAGTAGTAATGATGAAGCCATGAAGATGTTATCTTTGGACCATCAGATGGAGATCATTCCAACAGAAGAAATGGCGGGTCAGAAGGTCCAGAATGGGCCCAGAACTCTCAGTCCAGAAGAAACTGAGCAACTCAGCTATCAGGTGATGGATTGATTCCAATCTTAGCATTTGAATGATATTTAAACTCTTTAAAGCTGTGTAAAAATGGTATTGCCATTCTGAAATAAATAAGATTATGGTACCTTGGTTCTAACACATTATTCCTTATTTAGTCTTGATTGTCTTCCACTTTACTACTGTTTTAACAGAAAATCCTGTCCTGATAGCCTGTGTTTCTGAGGAAGTTCCCAAAACCAAGCCCGCGTTTTATTGTCTGCCTGGAGCACCCTTTGGCCTGCTGCATTTATCTAATTATCCAATTAAGCCAGAGTAAAAGGAGTTTACCTTGGACAATATCCTTCACTTTGACTGCCTGGCCTGACAGAGAACTCCACAAACAATCTACCACAAGGGATCCTGGTACAAGCAACCAGCCTCCAAAATCCGTGTGAAGTACCACTATCTGCCCTTCTATCAGACAGATTAGGAAGCACCCCCAACACCCAAACCTTACTGTTGACCTCCTAGCCTAGACACATCTCCTCCCACAGCCAGTCAATATGCAGGCATAGCCTACATTATCTTGGCTGGGTTAGTTGATACCATGGTACCCTTCACTGGGCCTTGGTAGGCCAATCAGCATCTTATCTCATCAATTTAACACTCCTCCTATGATGAGCTCTACCCTCCTCCCAACAGAGCAGGTTGGCAGCCAAGGCTAATGGACCCCCCACTGGGATGCGGTATCCTGACAGGGATTGAGACAGGTATATAGTTTGCAAAGCAGCAATTGAACCCTTACCCAAACAATAATGTGCTTAAATCAAATGTACCACAGTAGAATGAGCACCAGTAAGGTATAGGCAGAAATAGGGTAGGCCCCAAATTTAGATTAGGATTGATTGTTGCTGTGCAATTCAGGTCACAGAGCCTTCCAAAAGAAAGGCAAACTCTAGGATCTTGGGGCTCAAATCCAAAGGACCAAAGCCCCAAAAGCATTGATTGCAATACCAGAAGACCACAAATTCACAACAGCGGCACTCAATCAGTGTAGCCTGACCTGGGATCAAATCCCTGACCAATAGAAATTCACCTGTGCCATTGCAATGCAAGAACTTAACAGCTTCATTGAAAGGAGAGCAGAATTAGGATGGACAATAAGCAGACAACAGTGGCTAAGCCCCAGATTAACAAAGCATACCTCATCATAATTGATCTCCTGCATTGCAGGACACCAAGTTTTCCCTGACCCAATTATGAATCACCTCCCCCGCCAAGGTATCTGGGGGTTGTGCCCCATGGGAAGCCTCAGATGCACAGAGAAGTGGCTTGGCTCTGTGGTAATTGATTTCCAGGGCAAACAATATGATGTCAGCATAGATCTCATATAGGGCCGTCACTTGTGGCTGCCATCACTTGTTGCCTGACAAGCATTGCTAACTGGGCCATATTTCATCCCGCTAAAATTCATCTGCTGCACTTAATGCGCTCAGAAAATACAGAAAGGTAATGCAACTGGCACAAGCAAATCTTGAAAACAAGCATGACCATTAGTGCATTTCTGATCATCTTGGTCAGGGGTCCTGTCTACTATCAGACAAACTCTGATTATACCTTCCAAGTTTATCAAGCTTCTAGTATGAATTAGACAACTTTAAATGGCTATCAGAATCTATTGATAGTTAGCCAACACACAGAAGGGCATTGGGCAATATCATCACTGCCTTTATATGCTGAAGACCTTTTTGGATTAATATAGAAGTTTTCAATGCATAAACTAATGTGATCATCAACAGCCCAGGCTTCCCAGCAATTGGGTCTTGATTCTAAATTTGACAGTAGGATTTACATGTCATATTTCAAACCAGGTTATTTGCAAGAATTATACGCTTTTATCCCCTTTTTAGTGACACCAAGAAAACCAAGAACCCCCTTGCTTATTTAGATAGACTGTGATGAGCAGAAGCCCTTGAAGTTGTCAAAACAGCATGCTCAACCCCCCAGCAAGGTTCTGAGTAAGCAGGTTTGTGATCCACAATCCAATTATCCAGTCACTCAAAGACAGACTAGGGAGTCAACTCAAATTTCTAAATCCAACAACATGAACAAATGATGATCCCTTATAATAGATACCTTGTTTTGGCGCTTGACTCATTACCAGGATCAAGCCACCCCCTTCACCCTCCAACCGTGTGATCAACACAGTCATGTTCCTGTTATCCATTGATTCACAATAACTATATAATCACTATCTCCCAATAAAGATTATTATCTAGTTTCTAAATATTTTTCCCCTTGTAATTCTGCTAAAACAGCACAGTTACGACATTGTAAAACAGCTAGGTTCTCCATCCTACCTTATCTTGCAAATTCCACCTGTTGCCTGTACTTACTGCAGCCAACAAATCCTCAATAGAATCATGTCTGGCCTCCTGGTAGGCTGGACACTGTACACACCTGGTGCTGAGATACTTGACAGTTTTGTCCTCTACCAGAACATGGTGATTTTACTTCCTGCATTCAATGCCCTGGCTGCCCAAGGGTTCTTCCAGGCTCTCTCTGCTATGCCTCAGGCAACTGAAAAAAACACTATGCCAGCCTATGTAGCCCAGAGACTTCAAAGTGCGGCCCTGGAATCCTTTTCTGGGGCCAACAATGACAACACTGCTGCGTGGATCCAATCTGCCCAAAGCAAATTGGCCTAAATGGAATGACTGCAAATTTTTTGGATTGCAGAGATCTCCATCCAACTGACTCATGACGCTGGAACTTGGTGCAACAAGTGGCATGGAGAGCACACAGAGAAGGACTGGGACACCTTCAAAAAGACTTCTTGGAAAGAGTTGTGCTAAAAAACACTGCACTTATGATCATACACCAAGTAAATAATCTAACCCAGAAAGGCACTGTTAAAGAACTCAACCACGCCTACAAGGAACTCTGAGTCAGTGCCCCATCTGACATGGCCTTTGACACCCCAGCCACACACCTCATGTACTATGACGCTCTTAAGTTGCACGTGATGAGACATGTGAACCTGGAACAGGTAACCAATCTACAGAGTCTGTATTGCAAAGCAGAGAAAGAAGAATAAACGTCTAATACTCTCCACAAGACACAAACTGGAAAAAGAGAGAGACCTAAAGACTCTCACTCAGCCAGGCGCTTGAGTCAACCACCCCCTGGGAAGTTTGGCAACAACACAAAACATAAACCTGCAGGTTCTAATGGACACAGAAACAGGAACAACAGTCAGTCAAACCGTACCCATTTTTGTATCACTGCCTCAAAAGGCAACCAAGACAAGGAAAAAGCCCAGGGAGAGCATTAAGCAAGCCAAGCTCTCCCTGCACAACTCCTGACTTGCCCAATGCTGAATACTGACTTAAGGATATGGACCAGTGTCCAATGATCCAAGTGCCCTCAGAGGACCTGGTAATTTACATCATTGCCAGACATCCCAATAAATAGATGTCTTACCCTTTCTGCTTTTGCAGTTACACAGGCTCAGCACTCCTGAACTTGGGCGCAGACCAAACCCTAGTCAACAGCAGCTTTGTAGATAAGTTCAAGATAGCCACTAATAATTTGTGTATTAAAAATGTGGTTCCATCTAACAAAAATCACATTGCTGTGAAAAAGGAAACTGCCCCTTTCTCTGTCATTCTTGAGAACCTGCATTCCACCATCCAAGGTCCCATCATTGACTTCCCAAAGCTTGACATTGTACTGGGGTTAGATTTGTTACAAAAGAACAATCCTCACATAGACTGGGCAACCTCAGTGTTGACCATTAAGCGTGAAGGTGTCAACCACCAGATCTACCCTGACTCAGTGGACCAACTCCTACGCAACCACATCTTTGTGCGTATCACAGAGACCCTGGACAAAAAAAGAGAACACTCAAGGCAATTGACTGGGACTCCTACCATTACAAGATCATACACTTCAAAGACCATCAGGATACCACCATACCTCAAGATTGTGAAATTGTAGCCCACCATCCAGAAATCTTCAAGGAGGCCTTACCTGGGCTGCCTCCAGAAAAACCTATCCACTACTCCATCTAACTCAAGGGAGCTGTACCCAAGGCACAACCCATCTATTGCCTAACTCCTAAAAAAAGACAACGCCCTATGTGCTTACCTCAAAGAGGCGTTGAAAAAGGGACTTATCTGAACCTCAAAGTCTCTTTTTGGTGCTGCTGTGTTCTTTGTAGCAAAGAAGGATGGTACCCTGCGCCTAGTCACAGATTATTGAGCCCTAAACAAATTTACCATTAAGAATTGTTACCCACTGCCACTCATTGACAACCTCTTTGATGCCCTGGGTGGCGCCACAGTCTTCTCCAAGATTACTTAACTGCAGTCTAAAACCAGATCTGTATCAAAGAGGAAGATATCCCCAAAATGGCATTTTACACTAAATACAGCTCATACAAATGTGTAGTGCTCAATTTTGGTATGACAAAGAACCCTCAACTTTTATGACCTTCATGAACAAGGTGTTTGCACTGCACATAGGCAAGCACACCTTAGTCTACCTAGAAAACATTATTGTTTATAGCCCCTTGGTAGAACAGCACCACAATGACTTAGAGACAGCCTTTGCTACTTTAGCGCAACACAAGCTTCTAGCCAAGCCCTCCAAATGCCAGTTCTTCTGGGAGAAGCTGCCCTTCTTAGGCCGCATAGTCTCAAAAGATGGCATTAAACCCAACAGTCAGAAGATCTAGGCCATCTGCAAAATTCTGCCGCCCAAAGACAAGTTGGAACTCCACACAATCTTAGGAATGGTTTCCTACATACATTGTTTCATACCTGACTTTGGCGTTCTGACTGCACCCCTGTCCACCATAACTGGGGCCAAATCCAAATTTGTGTGGACCCCCCAACAAGACCTCTGTTTTAGACACCTCAAAGAGAAACTCACAACAGCACCTATCCTACAGTATCCCAAACTTGATGGGGAATACCAAATGGAAACTGACACTTCAGACGCATCCATTGGGGAGTACTACAGATCAAAAACAATGATAGTGACTTCCTGCCTGTAGCATACATGTCACGTAAACTGAAAGATAGCAAGTGTCAATACCCTATACATGACAAGGAAATTTTGCAATTGTGCACTGCCTAGTCAAATGGCATTGTTAATTAGAATGACAGGAAGAATTCACAGCGTTGACCAATCACAAGTCACTTAAATACTCAAAACCCCAAGCAAATTTGTCCCACTGTCAGGCCCTCTGGATGGCAACCTACATAATTAACTCATACAGAATGGAACATCCTCCATATCAACAATTCTCAAAAATATTTTTCTTATTTTCAATACAGTAGTTTTAGAAGCTATGGAAACAACCAAAAATACTTTAGATTCAAACAAAATGATTTCAGATTTAAGCAAAATCCAACTATCAGGCTAAAATATACACTCTGTTAACAGGGTTTATTGGCGTTGATGGGTAAAATGAGTCAACACAGCAAAGAAGTGCTCACGCGCAAAGTGAAACCATTCAAAATACAATCTGAAATACATTGATTCACAAACAAAATGGTGTGAATTGACTTTTGGTGTACATATGTTTACTATGTGAATCAGTGACAAAATACACCCAAGCACGGTGTGTCAAAACTCAATCCAAAAACAAAACACAATAGCAGCTCACTATGTACACAAAATCACTCAAATGTTGTGTGTATGGATTGTAATCAAGAAAGATACAAGGTATCTAAAATAAGACACAAGATCTAAAACATAAATTTTAAAAATATTGTGTTGTGTGTTTGAATTTGGCAGTAAAATCTGAGAAAATGGGAGGAAATTATTTTGGGTATTCAAAAATGGGCGTTGTAAAACCAGAAACAACTAATTAAGAAATAAAAAGTCTATAATTGGGATATTGGGTGGGAAAAATAGAATTAAATATCCATATACAGATAAAAGCAAAAATTAAAATTAGGGAGTAACTTAATTGAATTTTATTTAGTATTTTATTAAATTTTAAAATGGAAGGAACAAAGTAACAGTTTACCATTGCACCTGTTGTGCGCTGCAGTTGTGGTTGCCCCCGCAGGTCAAAGAACAGAGTTAGTGCAACAAAAATGCCTACTCAGGAAGGAGACGGGAGAGGAGAGTTTGATAGTGACCCTGCACTAACACAGCCGGTTTGAGGAGCAAAAGCTTCTAGGGTGCAGAGCAAAAACCATTGGGTCCTCAAGCTGACCCAGAAGCCCACCAAGGTTACCTTCACCAAGAAAGTTAGAAACAAGGAGGTAGAACTTACTTCATATGTGTTTGACGTTGTGTACCGGCAAGAGTTGGTCCTGTCAGCCATGCTGGAGAAGGTCGAGCCTGTACTTGATACTAGCTACAAGCCCTACATCAGTGATGGCAATCAGAAATAGGACAAGGAGCCTGAGCTCTTCAGAACTGATGTGAAACAGTTGGTACTAAAGAAAGTTACAGCCTTCTACAACAAGGTACCCATGCCTTGCAAGCCAGTCCCTGAGCAGGATCCCATTTCAACTACTCCCACTAAGCCTACCCAGAACTGCATCCCCGACATCAAACACATCATTCTGCTTAAGCTAATGTGTGAATCTGGTGACTACAAGGTGGCCACGGCCATTGTTGGAGTGGATCCCAAGTATGTCAGCAAGACCTTCAACAAGTCCATTGATACTGGCTGAGTCCTTGCTGCAGAGAAACCCTAGCGCGTTTCCACTATGCTCACCAATGAGCACAAATGGGCAATCTGCCAGTGGATAACCTGAGACTACCATCTTGAACTGGCAAATATCAAGGCAATGGCCAAATCTACTTTTGCCGTTGAGGCCTTGATTTCCTTTTACTACCATCTTCTCAAAGAAATGTGCTTTTCCTGGAAAAAGCTCAGGGTATCTCCCTATAATAGAAACAGCCCAACCAACATCAAAAATCGGAAAAAATACACTGAGGCGTACACTGCCCTCAAATCCAAGGGGATAGTCAAATTCTACTACATTGATGAATCAGCATTTGCCTCGTCAATGTGCAATG